>SJYT01060165.1:0-87750 GCA_006410635.1 Cephalophus harveyi | reverse complement strand
CTCAACTGGAATTCCATCACCTCCACTAGCTTTGTTCGTAGTGATGCTTTCTAAGGCCCACTTGACTTTACATTCCAGGATGTCTGGCTCTAGATGAGTGATCACACCATCATGATTATCTGGGTCTTGAAGATCTTTTTTGTACAGTTCTGTGTATTCTTGCCACCTCTTCTTAATATCTTCTGCTTCTGTTAGGTCCATACCACATCTGTCCTTTATTGAGCCCATCTTTGCATCAAATGTTCCCTTGGTATCTAATTTTCTTGAAGTGCTCTCTAGTCTTTCCCATTGTGTTGTTTTCCTCTATTTCTTTTCATTGATCGCTGAAGAAGGCTTTCTTATCTCTTCTTGCTATTCTTTGGAACTCTGCATTCAGATGCTTATATCTTTCCTTTTCATCTCTCTTCTTTTCACAGCTATTTCTAAGGCCTCCCCAGACAGCCATTTTGCTTTTTTGCATTGTTTTTCCATGGGCGTCGTCTTGATCCCTGTCTCCTGTACAATGTCATGAACCTCATTCCATAGTTCCTCAGGCACTCTATCAGATCTAGGCCCTTAAATCTATTTCTCACTTCCACTATATAATCATAAGGGATTTGACTTAGGTCATACCTGAATGGTCTAGCAGTTTTCCCTACTTTCTTCAATTTAAGTCTGAATTTGGTAATAAGGAGTTCATGATCTGAGCCACAGTCAGCTCCTGGTCTTGTTTTTGTTGACTGTATAGAGATTCTCTATCTTTGGATGCAAAGAATATAATCAATCTGAGTTTGGTGTTGACCATCTGGTGATGTCCATGTGTAGAGTCTTCTCTTGTGTTGTTGGAAGAGGGTGTTTGCTATGACCAGTGCATTATCTTGGCAAAGCTCTATTAGTCTTTGCCCTGCTTCATTCCGCATTCCAAGGCCAAATTTGCCTGTAACTCCAGGTGTTTCTTGACTTCCAAAGTAAGTGGTAAATAAATGTCAGCTGGCATTAACGTTGTTGCCTGAGCTTACCAATAATCGGAGTGGGAGTAAGAGCAGCCGTGAAAATGCAGCTCTCCGCCCTGTCCTGAGCACCCGCAGCACAGTAACCAAGACAAAGGCTCTGCCTGCGGCTGCCGTGGCCGTGACACACGCTGGGGTCCCCAGGCTGGAGGGGAGGGCTGGGCTGCAGGGCGGGGAGCAGATGGTTTCTCCCCACTGCGGGCCCACCAGGACCTCCCCCACAACCCCCCGGGAGCCAGGCCTCACTGGATGTGTGGTCACCAGCAGCCCACCATAGGCAGGGGGCTTCCTCGTATGGGAGGTGGTCCTGCCAAAGACCCAGCACCAACCTCGGCTGGACAGGTTTCTGAGGGCTGAAGACGGTGATGGAGGAGCAGCGGGGACGCCCTGGAAGAGCCTGCTTCCCGTCCAGCGCAGCCACAGGCAGCAGAAGGTTCTCAGCCGGGTGGCTGGGGCCTGGGGGGGCCCTTCTCCAGCAGGAGCCCGGCCGGGGCCATGGACAGAGGGCGGAACGTCTCACAGTCCCCCGGCAAGGTCTGCTTCCAGACTCGCGCTTGGCTTCCTCGGCCTGTTCTGCCGCCAGCTTTTCCTTCTCTTTATCGCGGCGCGCCTCAGGCGGGGCCTTCTCCAGCAGCTTCTCCAGGACCAGGGAGAGGGAGCCAGGGCGGCCTCCGGCCCTGGCTGCGCGCCTGTGGCCTCAGGCGGCTTCCCTTCGCGCCGCCTCCTGGGGACGGAACGCCGGACCCGCCGCTGCTGGCAGGTACTGCGCAGGCGCGACCTCCTGCCTCTCCCCTCGGTGTGTCCGACTTCGCTCTGGAGTGTTAATTTTATCTTTCTATAAGGCTGCATATTGTCACCCTGCTTATTTAACTTCTATGCAGAGTACGTCATGAGAAATGCTGGGCTGGAGGAAGCAAAAGCTGGAATCAAGGTTGCCGGGAGAAACATCAATAATCTCAGATATGCAGATGACACCATTCTTATGGCAGAAAGTGAAGAACTAAAGAGTCTCTTCATGAAAGTGAAAGAGGAGAGTGAAAAAGTTGGCTTAAAGCTCAACATTCAGAAAACTAAGATCGTGGCATCCAGTCCCATCACTTCATGGCAAATAGATGGGGAAACAGTGGCTGACTTTATTTCTCTGGGCTCCAAAATCACTGCAGACGGTGACTGCAGCCATGAAATTAAAAGACGCTTACTCCTTGGAAGAAAAGTTATGACCAACTTAGACAGCATATTAAAAAGCAGAGACATTACTTTGCCAACAAAGGTCCGTCTAGTCAAGGCTATGGTTTTACCAGTGGTCATGTATGGATGTGAGAGTTGGACTATAAAGAAAGCTGAGTGCCAAAGAATTGATGCTTTTGAACTGTGGTGTTGGAGAAGACTCTTGAGAGTCCCTTGGACTGCAAGGAGATCCAACTAGTCCATCCTAAAGGAGATCAGTCCTGGGTGTTCATTGGAAAGACTGATGTTGAAGCTGAAACTCCAATACTTTGGCCATGTGACGCAGAGCTGACTCATTTGAAAAGACCCTGATGGTGGGAAAGATTGAGGGCAGGAGGAGAAGGGGATGACAGGGGTTATGAGATAGTTGGATGGCATCACCGACTCAATGGACATGGGTTTGGGTGGACTCCGGGAGTTGGTGATGGACAGTGAGGCCTGGCTTGCTGCAGTCCATGGGGTTGCAAAGAGTTGGACATGACTGAGCCACTGAACTAAATTGATAGAAGGAAAACTTAAATTGTCAATAGAAATATGGATATATATACACACACCACATGTACAATGGGCATGAATTTCAGTGAACACACATGTACACATGTACATACATGTACAATGGACATGAACTTGGGGAAGCTCCAGCAGAATGTAAGGGACAGGGAGGCCTGGCATACTGCAGTCCATGGGGTTGCAAAGAGTCAGACATGACATAGTGACTGAACGGTTCAGTTCAGTTCAGTTCAGTTGCTCAGTCATGTCCGACTGTTTGTGACCCCATGAACTGTAGCTTGCCAGGTTCCTCTGTCCATGGAATTCTTCAGGCAAGAATACTAGAGTGGGTTGCCATTTCCTTCTCCAAGGAATCTTCCTGGCTCAGGGATCAAATCTGGGTCTCCTGCAGTGGCAGGCAGATTCTTTACTATCGCCACCAGGGAAGCCCAACATATATGGTTAGCAATATATATGTATCAACATATATTGCTATTTACAGTAGGTTAATTAAGACGTCCTTCACCTTATATAACTGCCATGTTGTTGCTGCTGTTCTAGTGAGAACGTTTAAAATCTACTTTTACAGCAACTTTCGAGTACAGGGCACAGAAGTGGTAACTGCAGTCACTATGCTGCCCATTAGATCCTCAGAGCCCATTCATCTTACAACTGGAAGTTTGTGCCCTGTGACCAACATTTCCTCCACCCTCTGGCCCCTGGCAACCACTGTTCTACTCAAAGATAGTCTTAAGTAAATTTTGATTCTAGACCTGACTTTCCCCTTTCCCAAAGTGTTAACTAAGATGGATTATCTTGGTCTCAAAACTCTCACGGAGCATTGACGATATCCGAGGCATTGTTTTAAATACCGATGCTCAAAGTGTTCCCAACTTACCCCGTCAGCAAATCGTGTTACTAATTTTAACTCTTGATTTTTTTGGAAGAGGATTCTTCTGGAGCCTGCAAAGAATCAGAGATAAAATTCCGGGTGTGTTTTTCTGACATATAGGTTTGGATTTTCCTTCCAGACACTAAAGCAAGTGTCTGCTTAGAAAAAAATATGACAGGAGCTTTTTTTTTTTTTAGAAAATCTTACTTAATGTTAGAATATCCCTTTCTACACTTGTGGCAAGGTGATATTTTTCTTCTGCTGCAAATGGGGGGAGGGTATTTTTGAGGGCTGTGGGATTAAGAGCCATTCTTATGAGAATCTCAGTTACTGGGGACTGAGTTAAGTGTACAGAATTGAACTTCCCAGCTGAGGCCATTAAATATATATATATATTTTTCAAGTTTCTGTCCTTTAGGGACTTTGTATTTGTTTACCATAGTTTGGGAACCATCTGTTCCAACCAGGAGCTAATCTTGGCTTTCGAAAATCTGTCTTTGCATCCTGGATTTTTCACTTTAAGTCGTTTGAACAGTGGAGGTAATGATGCCAGACATGGCTGCCTCCATAGAGTTGGAAGAGCAAGTGAGGAATTTACATGCATACGCCTTTTGAACCCTAGGAGCGTTGCCATGAAAAGGGTTATCAGAATTATTCTTTTTGGAAGACTTCTCCAAATCTGAGTGCCCCTTTTCTTTTTCCCCTGATGCAGTTTTCCTCATTACCATATACCTAAAGGATTCTTGGGGCTTTATACAGCCAGGTTCCTAACTTAAGGTCTGTCCTTATCATCATCAGAGACATTCACAAGCCTCAGTTGATTAACATAATTAACTTCCTGCCATACTTTATTAATGCTGACAAAGTCTTGGCTTTCTATACACTGATTCTGAATAGAAATACGGAGACAAGAGTTTTGGAGAAAAGGGAAAGACTTTGTCAGGCAAAGAAGGAACACAGCAGGCTAGGGATTCAGGAACTGTGCCCTGCTCCCTGGGAACTAGGGAGAGGTTTTACAGTTAGGATTTGGGGTTTGGGGTGGCTGAAAAGGATCAGAGTGGGGAAGGTCTTGCATTCTTCTTTTCTTCTGGCACATTTATGGCCAAAGCTGGAGTCAGGCAGCTGAGTAAGTGGGTCTGGTGTCTCTGAGGCTGTCAGCTCATGAATTCCTTTTTGAACCACGAGGGAGTGTAGTGGGAGAAGAATGCCAGGTGTTGAGCAAAGTTCATGTGGAGCCAGAATAATCAGATTTGTGAAAGACAAGTAGCTACAAGTGTTTGTCAGAAGTAACAACTAAAGAATAACCAAGGTTGTTTAACTTTTGAAGACCTGTTTGACTGGTTTGTGCTTAAGGCCATTTATTCATTTCTACTTTTGCTGTAACATTAACTCTGCTGCTGCTGGTAAGTCGTTTCAGTTGTGTCCGACTCTGTGCGACCCCACAGATGGCAGCCCACCAGGCTCCCCCGTCCCTGGGATTCTCCAGGCAAGAACACTGGAGTGGGTTGCCATTTCCTTCTCCAATGCATGAAAGTGAAACGTGAAAGGGAAGTCGCTCAGTCTTGTCTGACTCCTAGTGACCCCATGGACTGCAGCCCACCAGGCTCCTCCGTCCATGGGATTTGCCAGGCAAGAACACTGGAGTGGGGTGCCATTGCCTTTTCCAATGCATGAAAGTGAAAACTGAAAATGAAGTCACTCAGTCGTGTCCGACTCTGGCTATCCCTGGCTAAAAAACAAAATGCTGTTATAAATTTATATTTTATTGCCTCCTTTTACATTTGGTGATTTCCCAGTATTAAATTACTTCCTTCTTTCATTTTTTTTCCCCTAGGAGGGTGAGCAAGGTAATAGGCTGTATGGCACAGGAGTTTTTGAAGCATGAACTCTGAGTCATTCTGCCTGTGTCTAAAGCTTGGTGGTATCTCCCATTGACCTAGTGAATATGAGCATTACTGAGCCTCTTGGAGATGTCAGAGTTTAGGTTTTGTGGGTTGAAGGATGCTGTTGTTGGTATTTAGTTGCTCAGCCGTTTTTGACTTTGTGACCCCATGGACTGCAGCCCACCAGGGTCCTCCGTCCATGGGATTTCCCAGGCAAGGATGCTGGCGTGGGCTGCCATCTCCTTCTCCAGGGATCTTCCCGACCCAGAGGCTGAATCTGCGTCTGCTCTTTGGCAGGTGGCTTCTTTTCCACTGAGTCACCTGGGAGAACCGTTTATTTCCTTAGTTCATATCTTTGCTACCTAGGCTCAGGGTCATAAAAGTAACTTCCTAATTGACCTCCCATTTGCTACTCTCACCTTCCACAAATCCTATCTTTCTTAAAGACACCTCTGGTGATCCATCTTCTCTCACTGAATTCCGTCCACGACTCCTCATTCTTTCAGGACAAAATTAAAACTCCTTGGATCAGCACACAAGATCCTTTATAATTTTTCCACTAGGAACTGAGGATCTGACAGTGAATAAGATAAGTTCTTGATGGTCAATAAGCGTACATTCTGGTAGAGGAGATAGATGAAATGCTATCAAAGACATTAATGCTTTTAGTTTACCACATGAGAAGTTCAAGGCACAATGGCCAAAGTCCAGCAGGCGTTGTTGCCAGGGTTTCTTAAAGACCATGCTGACTCTCTACAATCAGCCTTAATTATTGCTGTCTCTATTTTTTTTTCTGCTTCTTTTTAACATTTGAATGTTGATGTCAATTTCAGATATGTGAAATGATATTTTTGTTATGTTTTCAAGAATAATCCATATATTTTATATTCATATTGAAATATTTCTGGATGAAATTATATAATACCTAAGAACTGATTGAAAATAATCAGATGTGGGGAATGGAAGGTGTTACACAAAACAAGATTGGTTATCAGTTAAGAATTATGGAAGCTGAGTAATAGTTATGTGGAGGTTCATTGTAGAAGACATTTTGCATTTGTAAAATTTTCTAGAATAAGATTTAAAAAACAGCAGAGCCTGACAATCCTTTGGTACAAGTTCCCAAAGGATTCTTGCATTCCGCACCAGCTCCTGGGGTCCTTCCAAAAAGCATCAGCCTGTATGTCTCTAACTAACCTGTAGAAAGCTTTGCAGATCCCTCTGAAAAGTGGGCCACGCTTCTGGTAGTGCTTCTGGTTCATGTCTAAGAGGTTTGAAAACAAATAAATGAACACCCCAATAAAGGAACACCTCATCCATTCTAAGGTAAAACAGAAAAAGGACTAGAGTGTGATGGAAAAAAATCTAAATATGATACTTGTCCTGGCTGGGCTACAGAAAGCTTTTCTTCATGCCAGTGGCAAATGCCATCTACAAATTAGCACTTGCCATCTACTCTACAAGTATCAAATTATGAGCCGCTGGAGTTGCTGACCTTCAGCAAACCTGGAAGGAGTTCAGCATTGACATCAGGAATGAGGTCCTCCGTGCTCTGGGAAAAACTGACAGAACAGGACTCCAATATTTTCAGAAGAGTATTTTATGACCCCAGTTCTTACATTTCCTCTTACTTAGCTAGAAGAAAACAAAAATCTTTTATGGTGATATCTGCTTCTGGTAGCTGGCGGCAAACTTCTGCAAAAGTATGTTCTTGATTTTATGCCTTCTCCCTTCATCAAAATCACATATATGCCGACCTCCCCCTACCCCCACCTCCTTGCAGCAGTTTCTCAGAGCTATATGAAATGCTGTCTTCTGGGCTCTAGTCCTCATTGCGCCCTAACAACTCTCATCTTGTGGAATTTTTTAGTAGACACTGAGTAGTACTTGGCTATGGAGATAGACACCCTGGTTTTACTACTGCCTCCATTGCCTACCAGCTGTGTAACCTTGGACAAGTTACTTAACTTCTCTGCGCTTCTGTTTCCTTGCCTATAAAAGAGGGATAAGAGTACTGAATTTTGTGAAGATTATGTGTCTATGCCTGGCACAGAATGAATGTCAACTGGCATTATTATTATTGTTGTTGCCTGAGCTTCCCAGTAATTAGAGTCAAAGTACACTTGGAGGTGGAGAAGCCCCGAGTAAGTCACAGTTCACTGACCACCTGCAGCACAGGAACCACCATACAGTCTCTGCTGCTTCTCTGACATATGTTGGAGGGGAGTGCTGTGCTGAGCGGTTTGGGCCAGGTTTCTCTCCACTGCAGGCCCACTAGGACCTCCCCTGGGAGATGGGGCTCACTGGGTGTGTGGTCACTAGCAGCCCACCTTGAGCAATGGACTTTCTCATAAGGGAGGTGGTTCTGCCCAAAGACCAGGCACCAGCCTCCAATGGATGGGTTTCCTGGTTCTGCTGAGCCATTAGTTGGTGCCCTAGTGGGTCCTGCCCACAAGCAACCCAGGGCCAAGAAATAACAGTGAGAGGATTCAGACAACAGTGGAATCGTGGTAATGAGGTACCAAGTGAGGGAAGAGGCTGATCCTGGCCTTCTCCACAAGGCCTTACAGCTCACCTGGCATTGGGCCAGCAGGTGAGTTGAAGAGTCCAGAGAACAGGCTAAGGGCTCTGTCCTGTAGTGTTACCAAAAACACAAGTTCATGTGCTCAAGGCACAGTGAGGCCAGACAATACTAAACCATTGGAATTTGGAACAAAGAAAGGTTGATTACAGGGCCATGCAAAGAGACGGGTGGCTCATGCCCTAAGAACTCCAAAATTACTGAAAGCTTTCAGCAAAGACCTTTAAGAACAAGAGGTGAAGGAGAGGTGTGGTTAGTTGTTGCAAACTTTTTGATGTCAGATCCTTTGTTCTTGAAGTCAGGTCATGGTCAGCTAATGATATTTCAGTAAATCTGTACCAAACGAATGCTGTTCTCTGTCCTGACAAGAAAGGACAAGGTCCCAAGGCACAGCTCTGACCCTCCAAGGCACCCTTTCTCGGCTAAGAGGAGGCAGATCTCAGCTGGCAACTGCCTCAGATCCGGGTCCTTAGACTCTCCCAGCTGTCACTGCTGAAAGAGCCAGGTACCCAACACAACTGGCCTTCAGGCTGCTCAGGCCACCCAAAGGGAGGCCAGATCCTGCAGACTGCATCGCAGGGTGGCTGTCACTGCTGTCAGGCCCAGAGACAAGGATGGGGGAGGTCCACCCCCTCCTCAAGCCTGGGCCGAGGCTAGTGGGTGGCCTTGGTGAGAGCGCTGAGGCCCTGCAGAACACACCCTAAGCCTGTTCTTTGGGCACCCTGGCTCAGCTGCTGGCCCAAGGCTGGATGAGCTGGAGGGACTCAGGGAAAAGGCCAGGTCCACCTCTTACCTCACTCTCCGCCTCATGGCCACCACTCCACTCTTGTCCTAATCCCCTCACTGTCATTTCTTAATGGTTGGCTGTCAGTGGCACGGCCCACTGCTGCACTATCGCGAGACTATCAGGACTCACTGCCTGGAACAGGGTACAGAGGAATGATGCTGGCAATGGCCTCTGTCCTAAGGGCTGAGCTCACTCCACTCTGTTACGGGTTCCCCTTTTTCTTTGATGCTCCTCAGTCTTGAGGATAATACATGGGTATGTTTATACTTGACAGGGTGACTGGGTTTCAACCTCCAATTCCATTTCATCCTTCCCCAGGTCTTTAAGGGAATCAGGCGAGGACTGCTCTAGCTGCTTCCTGCTGAGACAGGGTGTAGTCCTACCTTTATATGGGGAATGGATACCAAGCTGTAAATACTCCCGAGTTTCAAGTCCTTGATTCAAGTCATGTAAGAAAGAGCTTGAATAAAGAATTCAGGAGAATAAGCCTGAAAACCAGTCTGGACCTGGCATTCTTGGAGAGACTTGTTGCCAGATAGCCAGACTGGTGGAAGTATAATTTACCAAACTAATGTGGGTCATAAGTAACTTGAGAGGAAGGGCTCCCCCATGTCTGTAGAACACAGATCAAAATTAGTAATATTGCAGACAGAATCCATAAACATTACTATGGTATACAACAGTTTACTCAGTAACCAATCCTTTTGTCATCCTTATCAAAATGACAAGGTGCCCATGCTGGGGTAAGAACAACACATGTCACAAAGGCCCTGTGTATTTGGTGATGGATGGCTGTCCTCCTTTCTCTAAAGGAGCCACAGCTCATCCCTTGAACTTCATTACTAAGAAATTTTTCTCAATAGAGCTGTGTTATTTCAGGGGCCAAAGTAAGCAATACTGAGTTTTAGATTTTCATTATGCTTTATGAAAACCAGGTCTTTCCAAAGCCAGTACTCCATAACTCTCTGAATTAAGCAGCTAACAGTTGCTCTTTCACTGTTCCTAAATGAATACTAGCACATCAGTTCAGTTCAGTTGCTCAGTCGTGTCTGACTCTTTGCGACCCCATGAACCGCAGGACGCCAGGCCTCCCTGTCCATCACCAACTCCCGGAGTCCACTCAGATCCATGTCCATTGAGTCAGTGATGCCATCCAACCATCTTACCCTCTATCATCTCCTTCTCCTCCTGCCCTCAATCTTTCCCAGCATGAGGGTCTTTTCAAATGAGTCAGCTCTTTGCATCACATGGCCAAAGTATTGGAGTTTCAGCTTCAACATCAGTCCCTCCAATGAACACCCAGGAGTGATCTCCTTTAGGATGGACTGGTTGGATCTCCTTGCAGTCCAAGGGACTCTCAGGAGTCTTCTCCAACACCACGGTTCAAAAGCATCAATTCTTCAGACTCAGTTTTCTTTATAGTCCAACTCTCACACCCATACACGACCACTGGAAAAACTATAGCCTTGACTAAACAGACCTTTGTTGGCAAAGTAATGCCTCTTCTTTTTAATATGCTGTCTAGGTTGGTCATAACTTCCCTTCCAAGGAGTAAGCGTCTTTTAATTTCATGGCTGCAGTCACCATCTACAGTGATTTTGGAGCTCAGAAAAATAAAGTCAGCCACTGTTTCCACTGTTTCCCCATATATTTGCCATGAACTGACCAGACCAGATGCCATGATCTTCGTTTTCTGAATGTTGAGCTTTAAGCCAACTTTCTCACTCTCCTCTTTCACTTTCATGAAGAGACTCTTTAGTTCTTCTTCACTTTCTGCCATAAGGGTGGTGTCATCTGCATATCTGAGGTTATTGATATTTCTCCCGCCAATCTTGATTCCAGCTTGTGCTTCTTCCAGCCCAGCGTTTCTCATGATGTACTCTGCATATAGGTTAAATAAGCAGAGTGACAGTATGCAGCCTTGACATGCTCCTTTTCCTATTTGGAACCAGTCTGTGGTTCCATGTCCAGTTCTAACTATTTCTTCCTGACCTGCATGCAGGTTTCTCAAGAGGCAGGTTAGGTGGTCTGGTATTCCCATCTCTTTCAGAATTTTCCACAGTTGATTGTGATCCACACAGTCAAAGGCTTTGGCATAGTCAATCAAGCAGAAATAGATGTTTTTCTGGAACTCTCTTGCTTTTTCCATGATCCAGCGGACGTTGGCAATTTGATCTCTGGTTCCTCTGCCTTTTCCATGATCTGGAAGTTCATGGTTCACATATAGCTGAAACCTGGCTTGGAGAATTTTGATCATTACTTTACTAGTCTGTGAGATGCGTGCAATTGTGCAGTAGTTTGAGCATTCTTTGGCATTGCCTTTTTTAGGGATTGGAATGAAAACTGACCTTTTCCAGTCCTGTGGCCACTGCTGAGTTTTCCAAATTTGCTGGCATATTGAGTACAGCACTTTCACAGCATCATCTTTCAGGATTCAAAACAGCTCAACTGGAATTCCATCACCTCCCCTAGCTTTGTTCATAGTGATGCTTCCTCAGGCCCACTTGACTTCACATTCCAGGATGTCTGGCTCTAGGTGAGTGTGAGTGATCACATCATCATGATTATCTGGGTCGTGAAGATCTTTTTTGTACAGTTCTTCTGTGTATTCTTGCCACCTCTTCTTAATACTAGCACATAGCACAGGTCAAAATCCCCTTTCCCTTCAAGGGTGTCACTGTAAGACTGTCTTTTCCCTCTGCTAACTCTATTGCAGACAGCCTTAGAGACCATCATGGCTGCCAGAGAGAAGGGTTTGTTTCCTCTACCAGTTTGAAATACATTTCTTAACAAATTCAGTGATATATCTGACCTATGTTTGTTTTAAAATCCTTCCTATGAATCTTCCTGAAGATTAAGCATTTTTACAAAACATCAGCTTAACTGATTATTAAAACCTTAAAAGGTAAGTTTAAAGATTTCACCACAATGTGTTGACAAAGGAGTTTTATAAATTTGCTGTGATAAAACCAGAATTATCGCTGACAGATTATACCAGAACATATCTACAATTCAGAAACTATATAGTTTCTAGAACTTCTATAGTAATAACATTTACCCATACAGTATAATCTTAGAAAGTTTATCACTCCTTTGACAATATTTTAAATGTAATTCAACATACCAAATAAAATTGATTACATATTCCTCCTTGAGATGCCTTAAAAAAAAGTGAAAGTCACTGAGGGGCACCCTAACAAACCTCAAAGTTAGCTAGAGGTCAAAAGAAGTTTAATTAGCATTTCATATTTGGGAAGTTTGTCAAAAAGTTTCAAAACACTTGGTCAAATAAGATCATTGGTCACTGTAAGACATTAAAAATACAGTCTAAAGGTTAAGTAAATTATGCCACAAAATTTGGTACTCAATAAGTACTTAATAAATGGATGACTAAAGGATAAATGCAGTGAGATTAGTTAATACTGCCTTCACCTATGTCCTCACTAGAAATCTTGTAAAATAATTGAGCCCAAATTCCTCCAAGTTGCTCCTCCCAATGTGAATCTTTGTTTAGTGGTTGAAGGCTTTGTAGGAAACCTGAAATACTTTAGGCTCAAAGGAGCTTCCTCTGAAAATACATACTGGTACTGGTATTATCTCATCTTGGGAGATTAAATCTCTTTTAAGATACAGCATTTTTATCTAGTGCTGGCTGCATGGAAACTTCCCAGAAGTATAGGTTTCTGAAGCACTGCTTATTCTGGCAACAAAAGAGAAAGCCTTAATTAGTAGAATATAGGCAACGATTTTCTCACAAGGAGGCACATCTCAAAACTGTATGTCAGTACAGCATTTCTCCAACACACAATTCTTTGGCGCTCAGCTTTCTTCACAGTCCGACTTTCACATCCGTACATGACCACTGGAAAAACCATAGCCTTGACTAGACGGACCTTTGTTGGTGAAGTAATGTCTCTGCTTTCGAATTTGCTATCTAGGTTGGTCATAATTTTTCTTCCAAGGAGTAAGCGTCTTTTAATTTCATGGCTGCAATCACCATCTGCAGTGGTTTTGGAACCCCAAAAAATAAAGTATGACACTGTTTCCACTGTTTCCCCATCTATTTCCCATTAAGTGATGGGACCAGATGCCATGATCTTCGTTTTCTGAATGTTGAGCTTTAGGCAAACTTTTTCACTCTCCTCTTTCACTTTCATCAAGAGGCTTTTTAGTTCCTCTTTACTTTCTGCCATAAGGGTGCTGTCATCTGCATATCTGAGGTTATTGATAATTCTCCCGGCAATCTTGATTCCAGCTTGTGTTTTTTCCAGCCCAGCGTTTCTCAGGATGTACTTGGCATATAAGTTAAATAAGCAGGGTGACAATATACACCCTGACATATTCCTTTTCCTATTTGGAACAAGTCTGTGGTTCCATGTCCAGTTCTAACTGTTGCTTCCTGATCTGCATACAAATTTCTCAAGAGGCAGGTCAGGTGGTCTGGTATTCCCATCTCTTTCAGAATTTTCCACAGTTGATTGTGATCCACACAGTCAAAGGCTTTGGCATAGTCAATCAAGCAGAAATAGATGTTTTTATGGAACTCTCTTGCTTTTTTGATCATCCAGCAGATGTTGGCAATTTGGTCTCTGGTTCTTCTGCCTTTTCTAAAACCAGCTTGAACATCTGGAAGTTCACGGTTCACGTATTGCTGAAGCCTGGCTTGAGAATTTTGAGCATTACCTTACTAGTGTGTGAGATGAGTGCAATTGTGAGGTAGTTTACTGAACTGTAATACTGAAGCTGATGGTGATCTCCTTAGGAAATCAATCTCAACCTTAGGAATGACTGCTCTTTTAAAGCAAAAAGACCAGCATCTGACATCGTTTGTAAGTCTAAATATCCCATGCTGTTAGTCAGTGCAAGATTGATTCCTGGTCGAATGTTTGTCTTTTTTCTATTATAAATTTTATAAATGAAGAAAATTTTAAAGAAGCAAATAAAATCATTAGCCACTCAAAGAGAGTCAGCATTAAAAAAATGGAGAATTTCCCTCTTGTCATTTTACTATGTATATTTCAGAATAATTATATTTCTGTATTATATGTAAAGATTTTACATTTTGATATTTTTCCAACTTAATATGATAATACACCATTTCTCCATGTTTTTTTGCAAGTTATCCATATATATTAGCAAAATCCTATTACCTAAGTTTAATTTCATCTTGACCATCCATAAAACTCATTTTTTACTCAAAACATATATACTACTTCCCTACTATATACTGATAACTTTTTCTTTTATTCTTCAGTTCAGTTCAGTTCAGTCGCTCAGTCGTGTCCGACTCTTTGTGACCCCATGAATTGCAGCACGCCAGGCCTCCCTGTTCATCACCATCTCCCGGAGTTCACTCAGACTCACGTCCATCGAGTCCGTGATGCCATCCAGCCATCTCATTCTCGGTCATCCCCTTCTCCTCCTGCCCCCAATCCCTCCCAGTATCAGAGTCTTTTCCAATGAGTCAACTCTTTGCATGAAGTGGCCAAAGTACTGGAGTTTCAGCTTTAGCATCATTCCTTCCAAAGAAATCCCGGGGTTGATCTCCTTCAGAATGGACTGGTTGGATCTCCTTGCAGTCCAAGGGACTCTCAAGAGTCTTCTCCAACACCACAGTTCAAAAGCATCAATTCTTTGGTGCTCAGCCTTCTTCATAGTCCAACTCTTAGTAGGTTTAATTACATATTTAGATTAGAATCCTCAACTCTTAAACACCTTAATTTTTATTGACAGCCAAAAGAAAAGTAATTGTGAACTGTTTTTCATACCAGCATTTTCTGATTGGAAACTTAGGCTTTAGTTTTCCTCTCCTAAGAAGGCAAAGGTTGCTGTGATTAAAAACTTAGATTTGTGGTAAATCCAAGTGGTAAACTTAGTTTTGCCTAGCAACCAATGTTCCAATATTTTATCCAACTTGAAATGACACAGACAGTCAATTAATTATTGACATTTAACTCAGTTCAGTTTCAAGTTACCAAAATCTGGAGAGGTTATTTTAGATAGACCTAATATTTCATCATATCAAGGTTTTGATATTTTCTTGCTGATAAATTTGTAACAGATATAAGGTCTTACTTGACATGTAACAAACTGATATGCAATAGTGTTACAATTAGCAAAACAACAAACTTAAGCTACCAATACCAAATATCAATTTGGTACCAAGTATTTCCCAGATCATGAGGACTTGAAATTCTTTTTGGCCTTATTTCTAAATACTACAAAGTATTTAATTTGCAAGCAATTACTTTTGAATCAGTTAAATAGAGCTCATTTACAAGTTAACTCAGAAGTTTTAGAACCAAAAATGGTCCAGTTCTGGAGACTGAAACTCAAGTAGCTGTATTCAGGAAACAAATTTGAGTTTCCCATAGCTGGCACACTTATACACAAAGAATAGAATCTAATTCCTGCAGGATAAAAACAGAAGGGTGAAGTTCAACAATTTCTTCAACTTTTTCAAAGAAAGATCTATCTTTTTAACAACAAACAACATTCAAATCGAAAGATAGGAAATCACGACCACATGTGTGGTGGCAATTCACCTGGCAAACACAAAACCAAAATAACAGTTGGAATAAGTTAAATTTACTTAGCTTCATGCTTTCTCCTAGAAATATTTTTCTTTTCTCAGTCAGAATTCTGAAAAAAAGTATTTCCACAAGCCAGCTTTCTCCAACTGCATACACAGAAAGAACAAGTTTTGGAATTTCCAAAGTTTTATCTTAATCAATTTTTTTCTTCTGGAGTCTAAAGAATATAGTGGCCATGCAATGTTTAAAAGCTTATTTCTTACACCCTAAGGGAACCAAAAGATTGAATAGAGCTCTGATTATCACGTTATGTGTGTGTGGTAAGTCGCTTCAGTCACGTCCAACTCTTTGCGTCACTATGGACTGTAGCCAGCCAGGTTTCTCTGTCCATGGGATTCTCCAGGCAAGAATACTGGAGTGGGTTAGCCACGGCCTCCTCCAGGGAATCTTCCAGACCCAGGGATAGAACCTGTGTCTCCTATCACTGTGGCTCCTGCATTGTAGGTAAACTCTTTACTGCTGAGCTAGTGGGGAAGCCAGATTATCAAGGCAGGTGTTATCAAATACCAAACAAACAAATGCAACGCAAAATAACCTCTCTGGATTATAGTTCTGTACTATCAAATATCAACAAAGGACGGAAATGGTGTGGACCTAACAGAAGCAGACGATGTTAAGAAGAGGTGACAAGAATACACAGAAGAACTGTACAAAAAAGATCTTCACGACCAAGATAATCACGATGGTGTGATCACCTAGAGTCAGACATCCTGGAATGCGTATATGCATTTCTGCTTTATTGACTATGCTAAAGCCTTACTGTGTGGATGACAGTAAACTGTGGAAAATTCTGAAGGAGACAGGAGTACCAGACCACCTGACCTGACTCTTGAGAAATCTGTATGCAGGTCAGGAAGCAACAGTTAGAACTGGACTTGGACCAGCAGAGTGGTTCCAAATCAGGAAAGGAGTATATCAAGGGAATATATTGTCACCCTGCTTATTTAACTCATGTGCAGAGTACATCATAAGAAATGTTGGGTTAGATGAAGCAAAAGCTGGAATCAAAATTTCCAGGATAAATTTCAGTAACCTCAGATATGCAGATGACACCACCCTTATGGCAGAAAGTGAAGAAGAACTAAAGAGTCTCTTCATGAAAGTGAAAGAGGAGAGTGAGAAAGTTGGCTTAAAGCTCAACATTCAGAAAACGAAGATCATGGCATCTGGTCTGGTCAGTTCATGGCAAATATATGGGGAAACAGTGGAAACAGTGGCTGACTTTATTTTTCTGAGCTCCAAAATCACTGTAGATGGTGACTGCAGCCATGAAATTAAAAGACGCTTACTCCTTGGAAGGGAAGTTATGACCAACCTAGACAGCATATTAAAAAGAAGAGACATTACTTTGCCAACAAAGGTCCGTCTAGTCAAGGCTATGGTTTTTCCAGTGATCATGTATGGACGTGAGAGTTGGGCTGTGAGGAAAGCTGAGCGCCAAAGAACTGATGCTTTTGAACCGTGGTGTTGAAGAAGACTCTTGAGAGTCCCTTGGACTGCAAGGAGATCCAACCAATCCATTCTAAAGGAGATCAGTCCTGGGTGTTCTTTGGAAGGAATGATGCTAAAGCTGAAACTCCAGTACTTTGGGCACCTCATGCGAAGAATTGACTCATTGGAAAAGACTCTGATGCTGGGAGGGATTGGGGGCAGGAGGAGAAGGGGACGAAAGAGGATGAGGTGGCTGGATGGCATCACTGACTCGATGGATATGAGTTTGAGTGAACTCTGGGAGTTGGTGATGGACAGGGAGGCCTGGCATGCTGTGATTCAGGGGGTTGCAGAATCGGACACGACTGAGGGACTGTACGGAACTGAGGAACTGTATAACAACAATGTATCCTGCTTGAGGACAGTTTCTCCTTCCTGAAAACCTTGTGATTAATCCTGATATTTTAGAATATAAATTATGGGAGTGGGTCTGGTAGGATCTTTCTATTGTTAAGTTCTAAACCTGTTATCCTAAAATGTAAATTGTGGGGGTGGGTCTGGAAAAATTTTCACAAAGTTGAGACATTCTCTTGATTTATTGTAATAACTAATTAAAAAGTATATAATTCCCGTGCTAAAGACTAGCGAGGGGGCACTCTCCGTTCCCCCTTCTGATGTCTATGTCAGAAGCTTTCTCTGTCCCTTTTTCACTTTAATAAAACTTCTGCCACACAAAAGCTCTGAGTGATCAAGTCTGGTCTCTGGTCCTGAAGCTAAATTCTGCGGAGATCACAAATCCGACATCATTCACCATAAGCTATCAATACCTGGTGTTGTCACACGGAAGCTCTATTATTCAGAGTTGTCTCAACTAGCCAATGCTAGTACTGGTTCACACTCATGCAGCATACACATAACAAGCATGGTCCCACAGACAAAAGGACAAACTGAGTGGCTCAACGCAAACACACATACACACACACAAACACAAACAACAAATAAGCAACAGTTGCACAGACAGAAAACCAGAATGCTGTAGTGTAAAATTCCACTTCCGCTCCCAGATGGAGGTCTCCAAATATAGTAGCTCAGCTGTCAAAGGAGAACAGACTCCAAGTAGCTCACTTCCTGCCATGGAAGCAGCCCAGACGGAGTGGAGAGCATTCCCAGCCTGCACTAGCTGGAGTGACTTACCCCAGGTGACAGCAGATGTGGACTATAGTTCTGGACACTTGTCTGCTCCAAACAGCCTCATGCTTTGGGAGAGCTGGCACTTGTCTTGGAGAGTCCTTCTCAGTTCTGGAGAGCAAAATGCACTCCAGCAGCTGCTGGGAAATTGGGAAAGGGTGGCCTCCAGCCAGGGTCAATCTGCCACAGGCACAAGTGACCTACTGCAGTCACTATAAATAGTTACTGAAAACACAAGTTCATGTGCCTGATGCACAGTGAGGCCAAATGCTAAACCACTGGCATTTGGAACAGAGAAAGGTTGATTACAGGACATGCAAAGAGTTGGGCGGCTCATACCCTAAGACCCCCAAGGTTACTAAAGCTTTCAGCAAAGCCCTTTTAAAAGCAAGAGGGGAGGGAGGGTTGCTGTTAGTTGTTGCAAACTTTTTGGTGTCAGATCCTTTGTTCTCGAAGTCAGGTCATGGTCAAGAAATGATGTTTCTCTAAAACTCTACCAAATGAATGTTATGCTTTGTCCTGCCCAGAAAGGGTAAGATCCCAAGGCATAATTCACCCTCCAAAGTCCTGGTCCAGGAGAAGAGGAGGCAGATCTCTGTTGGCAGTTCCCTCAGGGCCAGGTCCCCGGACTCTGCCCCGCTGTCTTTGCTGAGGGAGCCAGGGGCCCAACCCAACTGGTCCTCAGGTTCCTCAGGCCACCACAGGGGAGAGGACACAGACGGGACCTGGGCAGACTGCCACTGCTAATCAGGTGGCCGTGGCCGTGACAGGGGAGGTTCACCGCTTCCTCGAGGCCTGGGTCAAGGCTGGCCAGTGGCCTTGGTGAGGCCTCTGACACCCTACAGAACACAGCTCCCGGCCAGTCCTCTGGCCCGGCGGGCCCAGGACCGCTTGAGCTGGAGGACCTTGGGCAGCACGCCAGGCTCCGCCCCTCTGCTCACTGCCCGCCTCGCTGGGGGAGAACGCCAGGCCCCGCCCCTCACCTCACTCACAGCCTCACTGGGGTAGAAACGCCAGGCCCCGCCCCTCACCTCACTCACAGCCTCACTGGGGTAGAAACGCCACGCTCCGCCCCTCACCTCACTCACAGCCTCACTGGGGTAGAAACGCCACGCTCCGCCCCTCACCTCACTCACAGCCTCACTGGGGAGAACGCCAGGCCCCGCCCCTCCGCTCACTGCCCGCCTCGCTGGGGAGAACGCCGGGCTCCGCCCCTCACCTCACTGTCCGCCTCGCTGGGGAGAACGCCAGGCCCCGCCCCTCACCTCACTGCCCGCCTCGCTGGCGGAGAACGCCAGGCTCCGCCCCTCTGCTCACTCACAACCTCACTGGGGAGAACGCCAGGCTCCGCCCCTCTGCTCACTCACAGCCTTACTGGGGAGAACGCCAGGCCCCGCCCCTCCGCTCACTGCCCGCCTCGCTGGGGAGAACGCCGGGCTCCGCCCCTCGCCTCACTGCTCTTGTGGCGACTCCCCCTCCGCCGTCGTCTCAGTCCCCTCACCGTTTCACTGTCCTTTCCAGACTGTGGGCTGCTTGTGGGAGGGGCCCTCCACTGCGCTGTCAGCGGCCGAGCAAGACCCGCCCCTTAGGAGCAGGCCGAGGGTGAGGACCCCGGCGACGGCTGCCTTGCTGAGGGCTGCGCCCCCCGCCCTCTGTCACAGCGCGGCTCCGGAGCCCTCGCCCAGGCCGCTCACTCGCCAGCCCCAGGCCTGAGGAAGCGGTGAGCCCGCTCTTCCAGCCCTGTCTCTGGGACCTGGTAGCCAGGCATCCTGCCTGTGTCACGGGGGGTGCGGGAGCCCGCCTGCCCCGCTTTGGGCCGCCCGAGGAGCCGGAGGGCCAGTCGGGTTGGGCCCCGGCTCCCTCAGCGGGGACAGCCGGGTGGGGTCTGGGAACCGGGCCCTGAAGGAACTGTCAGCTGAGGTCTGCCTCCTCTTCGCCAGGACCAGGGCACTGGAGGGTGCAAGTTGGGCCCTTCCTTGTCGGAAGAGAGAATAGCGTTCATGTCGTAGAGATCTACAGTGACATCATTGCCTGACGGTAAACTGACTTCAGGAGCAAGGATTTGACACCAAGAAGTTTGCAACAAGTAGCCACGCCGCTCCCTGACCTTTCCTATCAGAGGGCAGCGCTGAAAGCTTTCAGTGACTGTGGGGCTATGGGCATAAACCTCCGTACATGAGCCTGCAATCAGCCTTGCTCCGTTCCAGACTCCAGCGTTTTAGTATTGCTTGACCTCACTGTGCACTGGGCACATGGACTTGCGATTTGGTAACAGGAGGTGGTCCCGCTCAAGGACCCAGCCCCAACCTCGGCCGGACAGGTTTCTGAGGGCTGAAGAGGGCGATGGAGGAGCCGCGGGGACGCCCTGGAAGAGACTCCTTCCCGTCCAGCTCGGCCACTGGCGGCGGCAGGTCCTCAGCCAGGTGGCGGCGGCAGGTCCTCAGCCAGGTGGCTGGGGCCTGGGGGGGGCCCGTCTCCAGCAGGAGCCCGGCCGGGGCCACACACTGCAGGCAAAACATCTCGCGGCCACCTGGCGCGGTCTGGTCACAGGCACGCCACATGGGGGGGACTGAGATGGCCTCGGTGCTGGCTGCCTCAGCCCATTCTTCCTCCAGTTTTTCCTTCCACTCGTCTTTATTGGGGCGTGCCTCACGGCGGTGGTAGTGGCAGGGGAGGAGGGTGCTGGTTCTCCAGTAGGTTCTCCAGGACTAGTGAGAAGGAGCCAAGCAGGCCTCTCACCCTGGCTGCATAGCCTGGCCTCAGGCCTGGCCCGGCCTGTGGCTCCTCAGGGAGCTTCTTGTTGCCCCGCGTATCCTGCTGTTGGAGCACTGGCCCTGCAGCTGTGGATCCTGGCAGCTGGCCCAGGCTCCCAGCAGCCCCCTTCCCTCCCTTCCACAACCCCTCCTCTCTCCCGCTCACGCCTCCTGCTGCCCTTTCTGTGTTGGACATGGCCCTAGCCATCTTAATTTCTTTTTCTTTTTGTTCATTAAAAAAATTTATTTTAATTGGAGGCTAATTATAGTTTCTATTTTCCTCTTAAATGTATATTATTCTTGTCTTCTTAATAAAATTGTCGGCTCTTTGAGAGTGAGACACTAGCGGATCCGTATTCCATGTGCCTGCAGTGCACCTTAACCACAATACAAGGTTTTCCATGGTTGCATGTTGGATTGTCTGAAGTCCTCCAAATCCTACTCCATCGGGTAGTGCTGGTAGCTTTCTACCACAGAAATTCCAGCAGGTCTGGACCTTGTATCCTCTGCAGGACTACTCTGAGATGTGTTCAGTGCTTGAATAGAAAAACAGCAGTCGTTGAAGGACAGGTAATTATTGAACAGGCACTCAGGGCAGGTTTGGTGCTGGAGGTATAACAAATTAGTCCAAAACCACTGCTCTTAAGGACCTGATGATATTTTCCCACTCTCTTTACACTTTATAAATGACAAGGATATATTTACATTCATTCATTTACCAGATTTCTATGTTAAAGCTTATATTCCAATGAAATAAGATAACATAAATAATTTCGGATGCTGTTGAAAACTATGAAGGAACCAAAAATGGATTAGTGCTTAGGGAGTGATAGGTTCTCCTGATGAGGGAGGAACAGGGATTCTGTGCATAAATTGGACTGGATGGAAGGTGACCATGGGAATAAGTAGATCCCCCTCATGCAGATATCTGGGAGATCCCAGGTAGCTAGGACACTGAGTTCAAATGTGCTGATGATGGAAGAAGAGGGTAAATAATGAGAACAGTTAGGAAGCTGATGCAGTAGTCCATTAAAGCTGATCGGGTAGGCAAGGTACTGACACTCTAACATATTGACTGTTTATAACCCCAAATAATTCCTTGTATTTCATTAGATTGCCTATGAATAAAGGAGGTACTCTCTAGAAAGGAAGGAGCAAGCTCATGATCAGAGAGTAAGTGAGAAATAGATGTGTAACTATAAAGAGACCCCAAGTCTAGGGCTGGAAACTTCACATTGTGGTTTAGGGCAGGCTTACTCTCTCATCTCTTCAGCTCTGCCTAGTCCTTCTCCAACAAATCATCTGGCAGAATGCAAATTCTTTTAGTGTAAGCCAATATTTGTACCAGTGAGAAGTAGACCTAAGTCACTCTTTGTAGCCTTTTTCAATTGACTGAGCAGAGGGTTCCTAATTAAAGGCTTAAAACTCAACATTCTAAAAACTAAGATCATGGCATCCAGTATGTCACTTCATGGCAAATAGATGGGGAAAAAATGGAAACAGTGACAGACTTTGTTTTCTTGGGCTCCAAAATCACTGAGAGTGGTGACTGCAACCGTGAAATGAAAAGACACTTGCTCCTTGGGCAAAAACCTATGATAAACCTAGATAGCATATTAAAAAGCAGAGACATCACTTTGCCAACAAAGGTCCATATAGTCAAAGGTATGGTTTTTTGAGTAGTCATGTATGGATGTAAGAGTTGGATCATAAAGAAGGCTGAGTGCCAAAGAATTGATGCTTTTGAACAGTGGTGTTGGAGAATACTCTTGAGAGTTCCTTGGGCAGCAAGGAGATCCAACCAGTCTATCCTAAAGGAAATCAGTTCTGAATATTCATTGGAAGCACTGATGCTGAAGCTGAAGCTCCAATACTTTGGCCACCTGATGCGAAGAACTGACTCATTGGTAAAGACCCTGATGCTGGGAAGGATTGAGGACAGGAGGAGAAGGGGGTGACAGAGGATTGTCAACTCAGTGGACATAAGTTTGAGTAAACTTTGGGAGATGGTTGAGGACCAGGCAGTCTGGCATGCTGCAGTCCATAGGGTCGCAAAGAGTTGTACACTACTGAGCGACCAACAGAAACAAGGCATGTTTTTTATTTTTAGGGGTGGACGCCATATGGAACAGAGAGCATCCGAATGACAGCTGGAGTCTAGGCAGCAATTACAAGCAATTTTTGGAATGCTTGTCATGAGAAGATAGATTAACTAATTACATCAAAACGTTTATTGAATACCTGGTCAGTGCTGAACGTTGGACGGGGCTGGTGATGAAACGGTGAGTGGCAGCATACAGGGTGTTGACCGCCCTCACGGAGCTTTCAGTGTTCAGTGGGCGCATAGGCAGAAAACAGGCTGTGTTAGTCAGGTGCACAGGAAACAAGGGCTTGGAAAAGGAAAGTTAACCTGGTCAGTTAAATCTGGGAGGATTTCTAAAGAGAAATCTATGCTATATCAATAAAGTAATAGAAATTTACTTTTATTATTTTTTATTGAGGTATAGTTTATTCCTAATATTCTGTTAGTTTCAGGTGAACATCACAGTGCTTGAGAATTTTTATAGCTTTTTTTTGTTGTTGTTGTTTAGTTGTTAAGTTTTATCTGGCTGTTTGTGACCCCACGGGCCTTAGCTTGCCAGGCTCCTTTGTCCATGGTATTTCTCAGGCAAGAATACTTGAGTGGGCTGCCATTTCCTTCTCCAGGGGGTCTTCCCAACCCATGGATCAAATCTGCAACTCCTTCACTGGGAAGCGGATTCTTTACTGCTGAATCACCAGGGAAGCTCTTTTACAGTTTATACTCCATTAAAAGTTATTACAAGATAATGGCTATGATTTCATGTGCTATGCAGTTTCTTTGTTCTTTATCTGGAAAATTGTTTTTGAATACATGAAAGTGAAAAGTGTAAGTGCCTTTGAAGAGCCAAGGCAAAATACACTGAAGAAATGAAGTTGAAGTGACAGTGAGGGAAAAACCTGGGACACTATTTCATAGTCAAACAGGCAGCTGTGTTCTTTGAACAGAAGTTTGTTACCATCTCAGGGCCTTTGCACTTGCTTCTAATGATGCTGCTCATCAAGACCTCATGGCAGTCTTCTTCACATTCTCACAGTCCCTTTTTCATAAGCCCCTTATTGAAACTAGTCCCTGCTTCTCACTCTCTCACACAGCCTTTTGTTTTCTTCATTTGTGATGATCTTGGTTTTTCTTCCATTTAGTTTTCTTAAAGACATTTCCCCCCTCCCCCCACTAGATTGTATGCTCCAAGAGCCCAGGCCGCTGCAACTCTTGTTCATATCACCTGGCCTGAGTCTGACACATGGTAAGTGATCAATAAATACTGCCAAGTGAGGGAGAATGAAGGAGTTACATATATATCAATAATCAAAAAATAGAGAAGGATAAATGCATGCACAAGAAGGTTTATTCTGTTTTGAGTTAATAATTTCTTTTGCACAATGTTAACCATGTTATAGTCCCTTCACATAGCAAAATTCCCATAAAGCTTCCTCAAAGATGAAACTGCTACTCAATTCTTTATTGAAGATGAGAAATGAACTTTGTTGTTTGTATAATCTGAGGTTTCGGAGAAGGCAATGGCACCCCACTCCAGTACTCTTGCCTGGAAAATCCCATGGACAGAGGAGCCTGGTGGGCTGCAGTCCATGGGGTCGTTAAGAGTCAGACACAACTGAGTGACTTCACTTTCACACATTGGAGAAGGAAATGGCAACCCACTCCAGTGTTCTTGCCTGGAGAATCCCAGGGATGGAAGAGCCTGGGGGCTGCCATCTATGGGGTCGCACAGAGTTGGACATGACTGAAGCGACTTAGCAGCAGCAGCAGAGGTTTAGTTTTAAAAAGCCTCTGGAAATTTACTTTGAAGCACATAAAAAGGATAGAGTAATGGATAGAGAGGTAGATGAATATAAAATAAAACAAGTTTACTAAAAATGTAACTCAAAATTTTGATTATGGTTAGACAGATGTTCATTGTAAAATCCTTTCAACACTGTACATTTTCATAAATGAAGTTTAGAAAGAAAGGGTATCTGAGTGTTCCTCCTCTCAACAGAATTTATGTTTAATCTTTATTGATGTTAATAAAGTACATTAAATTTTTTATATTTAATTTAGTACTTTCTGTATCTTTCTGCATCTTTCTGTATCTTTCTCTGCAGAGAAATAGTCAAGAAAATCCTTTACAATATACTGATTAAGCAACAAATGATATACTTCTATTTGGTATGATTTCCAGTAGAGAATTATGTACTTACATGATTGACTGGAAGTTTGGAAAACTAGAGCCCATGGCTCTCTACTATTCTTCCAGCCTGAGATCTGGCTGCTGGTTCCAGGGGACTGAGTAAAGTCAGAAGTGGAAGCTGATGCCCAGGTATTATCTGTTGTAACAGGAGAAATAATTTTCTCACTTGTGACTCACAGTCCTCTCAACTAAGGAAATGTGCCCTTGTCATCATTAAAATGGTTTAGTGTCCTTCTGTCCCTTGAGTCTATTTGACTTTGTAGCTGCTCTTGCTGTTGATGGGGCCAGGATGGAAGAAACCCTAGTTACTTTAATAACAACAACCATCATCTGAATGGGTGTTCCTGGTTTGTTAAAATATTTCTATTTACTTAGTTTATTCAGTTGTCCCAACAAAGCTATGATGCAAATAGGCCAGGTAATATTATGCACCCCACCTATTTTACAGATTGAGGCAACGTGTGAGAGACATGGCCAATTTCACGGTAGGGCATTGAGGAGCTGAAATTAGGACTGAGGTTCCCGCCTTCTAATCCAGTCAGTCATCCTTACTTCATGCCCAACTGAAAATACAATTTCTCACTGCCAGAATGTTTCACATTTGGAAAAGAGTGAAGCTTTGGAGAAAATAGGATATCAGGGAAAAGCCATGTGAAGGTAGCCACAGGTAAGGTGAACTCTCCCCAGGTTGAATTCATGCCATGTCACCCCCCAAACCTCTGATCCATTTCTCCATTCCATTCTTCCAAGTTAAATGCAGCATCTCTCCCTTGAAAAGTTAAATCTCTGCTTGATTCTCCTGCAGTGAATTTCTCTGAGCTGGATACTACCCTTTTAGGATGAGGAGTAGTCAGTCGATGGGGACTGTTTCTATGCTTGTCGCATGCTCCTCCAGTCTCCCCCTCCCCACGTGCCTGTTCTTGCCGAGGTGGAATGATAACTACCTTTGTGCTTATTCCACTAGCTCCCAGGAAGCTATTAGAGTCCAAGTGTGTCCACTGCTCACAACTTGTTCAGTTCAGTTCAGTTCAGTTCAGTCGCTCAGTCGTGTCCGACTCTTTGTGACCCCATGAATCGCAGCACGCCAGGCCTCTCTGTCCATCATCAACTCCTGGAGTTCACTCAGACTCACGTCCATGGAATCAGTGATGCCATCCAGCCTTCTCATCCTCTGTTGTCCCCTTCTCCTCCTGCCCCCAATCCCTCCCAGCATCAGAGTCTTTTCCAATGAGTCAACTCTTCACATGAGGTGGCCAAAGTACTGGAGTTTCAGCTTTAGCATCATTCCTTCCAAAGAAATCCCAGGGCTGATCTCCTTCAGAATGGGCTGGTTGGATCTCCTTGCAGTCCAAGGGCCTCTCAAGAGTCTTCCCCAACACCACAGTTCAAAAGCATCAATTCTTTGGCGCTCAGCCCTCTTCACAGTCCAACTCTCACATCCATACATGACCACAGGAAAAACCATAGCCTTGACTAGATGGACCTTAGTCGGCAAAGTAATGTCTCTGCTTTTGAAAATGCTATCTAGGTTGGACCTAACTTTTCTTCCAAGGAGTAAGCATCTTTTAATTTCATGGCTGTAGTCACCATCTGCAGTGATTTTGGAGCCCAAAAGACTTGTAATACCACTTTATTCCCCTCTAAAGACTTGTAATACCACTTTATTCCCCTCTAAAGACTTGTAATACCACTTTATTCCCCTCTATTTTTGGTTTCTTGGTATGAATGTTAATGAGTATTGACTATGGAATCAGAGATTCCTGGGTCTGAAACTCTACTCGCCCTTTCCTACCTGTGCCATCAGGCAAGTTGCTTGGCCTCCCAAAGTAGCATGTTTTTATCTATAAAATGAGATTAATTTTAGGACTTGCCCTGTGGAGCTGTTGTGAGGGTTAAATGGAATAACCCTCAGTCCACACGTGAAGGGTGCAGCTCAGTACTTCCTGCTTGGTAGATGCTTATAAGTATTGGTAAGAATTTTAATAATTCAGAGTTAAAGTATAAAAGTACTCTTCATATACTTGATAAAATTCATCTTACTATCTGGGCTTCCCCAGTGGCTTATTGGTAAAGAGCCTGCCTGCTAATGCACGAGATACTGGTTCAATCTCTGGTGGGGAAAACCCCCTGGAGAAAGAAAGCTTACTGCTAATTAGAAGGAATAACATTTATACACAGCTTTTTCTTCCTCCTTCCTTCCCTCCCTTTCTCCTTCCCCCTTCTCTCCCTCTTCTTTCCTTCATTTCTTCCCCCCCTCCCTCCTTCTCTCCTCCTCCCAGGACTTCCCTCTTTCCTTCTGTCCTGTAGACTGAAAAAAAGGCACAACATGAGAGCTGAGAGTTAAGTTTTACTGGGGGCAAAATGAGGACTATTGTCCTGGAGACAGGATTTCAGGTAGCTCTGAGAAACTGCACCAAAGAGATAGCAGGGGAGTCAGTATATACGTGATTTGAGTGAAGAAGGGTACATGCAGTCAAGCGCACATTTTGGCAGGAGCTTGCTGCTAGTCATAGGGAGCGGATGTCACCATTAATGATCTTAGTGTTTTTCTCAGATGTGAGGAGATGCAAGATTTGGGCTCATAAAATCTTCTGGAAATATCTAACTATCTGAGTAACCCTTCTGCCAATTTTCCCCAGAACACAGTGCCTCATTCCTTGTCTCCTCCCTGAAGTCATTTCAGGGGGGTGTTGACGGTCAGCGGCTGCAATGGCTCATGATTTATTCCTTGTAGAGGTAGCAGGCAATGCCAGAAGTTGACACTTCATTTTCCCCTCCTCCCTATCCTCACCCACCCCCTTTCTTCCTTTCTTATTCACATCTTTACTGAGCGTCTCTATCATGTGAGGCAGTCCCGACTCTCCTGGCTGCTGCAGGCTCCTGTAGAAGACAAATTATTAAAGTAGTTACACAAATGGATGTAAGATTATTTCTCTAGTAATTACTACAGAGCTACAGAGTCTATCACAGGAGGCCTTGACTTAATAGGGAAGCTTCCCTGAAGTTGTTACCAAGCAAAGGGCTCACTGCTTGATGTGCATAAAAGCCAATACTATATATACTCAGTTGTTCAGTCATGTCCATCTCTTTGTGATCCCACGGACTGTAGCCCACCAGGCTTCTCTGTCCATGGGATTTTCCAAGCAAGAGTACTGGAGTGGGGTGCCATTTTGGTACCAGCTTTTCAGAAGTTTTATTCTGAGGCTCACTGGCAAGGAGATGGGGGCAGGGCTCAAATCTGTGACTTTGATCTGGGGTCTGGTGAGACTTTTATGGATTAATGGTAGCTGGATTGGTTTGCACAAATGCCGGTGGGACAGGTTGCCTTTAGTGAGCTTCGGAACATGGTCATCTATGGTAAAATATGGCTCAGGCTTCAACATGGGATCCTTAAGGACCATGGGCCCTTCACTTCTAAAAAGATTCTGGCATTCAAGTTCCAGCCATGCCCTGATCCTTTGGTTTCCTGGGGGTTGTGGTGGGTCCTTTGGTTCTGGGTGTTATTTGAGGTCAACAATTGTCTCCTCTGCACTCACCTTGGCTGCCTGGCTTGCATTTGGTTCTCTTGTCTTTGAAAAAGTCTCAGTGACTTGTTGGAAACAGAACCAGTTAGGGGTGGTTCTGTGGTTCCAGGATTGCAGGCAAGTGGCAACTAACCAGGTGAGGAGTAAGGGCAGGGATGGTGACAGAGCAGTTCAGACACTGGATGCAGAAGCCAAGACCCTTTCACAGAAGAGTGTGAGCCTGGCAGGAAGCCCCCTGGGCTGAAGAAGGGGCAGGTGGTCTAAGGCGGGGCAGGGTCCGCGGGGGAGGAGCGGCATGTGTAGGCTGTTGGCAGTCACCAGGTTTCATCTTCATTCCAAGAGCAGCCACGGGAGTCCACTGAAGAGCTGCAGGTAGGCCTGTAACATGACTTTCACGAGCCGCTTAGTGTACAGGAATGTCAACACAAGTTCCTGTACCTGATGCCTAGTGAGGCCAAAGAACTCAAGTGGAGTTTGGGGCAGAGAAAGGTTAGTTGCAGGGCTGTGCAAGGAGAGGAGGTGGCTCATGCTCTGAAAAATCTAGACTCCCAGAAGGGTTTTGGCAAAGCAGTTTGTAAGGGCACGTGAGGGGGAGGTCCCGGGGTTTGGGATCAGCTTGTGTACAGTTCTCTGACTGGCTGATGGTGAGGCACAGGGGTTCCCATCTTCATTTCTTAGGCTCTAGGTGGCCTTGGGCTATGTGTTCATGGTCAAAAAGTAGTTCTTCCTTTTGGTAGTGGTGGTGGGGAGATGGGTTCCTATATGCAAAACAGTTCAGGAAATTTGCATCAAGCATTATTTTCTGGTGCCTCAGAGAGGAAATAAAGCAGAGGATGTGCCAAGATTGCCTTTTGTGGGGAGCTGTTGCCAGGATGCCCCATCGGGTCCTGCTTGGTTACAGAGACAGAGGTCTGGCCAATCAAGCCATCTTTATTCCTGTGGCCAAAGAGCAGAGGGCAGAAATGATCTGCAGGATGGACCATCTGAATTCTAACCCAGTGCTCAGTGATCTGGGGAGTCGTGAAAGTAGCAGGCCTTGCATCTTCTCCTCTGGGAAGATTATTGAACAAGCTGTTAGAAAACAAAAATTCAACTAAGTATATTTGATGATTTAATTGGCTTTATTCAGTGACTTATGAACAAAGTTAATCAAATGGGGCTCTGAGGGGTTGGGCAAATGGAAGGCTTTTATCAGAAGAAGAAAGGGGCAAGGAAGCTCTCAGCAAAGTATATTTAGGGCAGACACCTTTTTTCGTGATGGGGAAGGGATGACAAGGGTTTTATCCTTTTCTTCCTCTGGGCTGGGGACAGGGATGGAGAACAACAGATTACCTCCTAGATGGCTGATCCAAAAAAATTACAGATAGTTGATCAGAAAATTACAGACAGTTGATTAAAATTACACTTTGGGGAAGGTTGAAACTGCAAGTAAGTCAGGCATTAAAGAGGTTTGGTATCATGAGCTTTAGCACAAGTGACACTTTCAGGCCTGTGGCTTTCTCTTTAACACAGACTCATGCACATCCACATTATGTTTCTGGATGGCTGTAGTAAGCATCCATCCAGAGGGCTGCAGACTTCTTCAGGGCCCTGTGAGAGGAGCAGACAAAATTGTTAGTAGGCAAGACTCAGGTCAAAGAAGCTACTTCATGGAACATTTGTTATTTTACTTAATTCAGGGCAACATTGTCATTTTCAGCTATATCTGAAAAATGTCTTTCTATCTTGCCAGTGTGGAGAATCAAATACACTGACTTAGGTATTTGAAGGTGAGTCCATCTTTTCTGGCTTCCCAGGTAGCTCATTGGTAAGAATCCGCCTGCCAATTCAGGAGATGCAAGACACACAGTTTCTATCCTTGGGTTGGGAAGATCCCCTGGAGAAGGAAATGTCAACCCACTCCAATATTCTTGCCTAGGAAATCCCATAGACAGAGGAGCCTGGCAGTCCACAGTCCACCAGCATTTCTATATGGAAGAGACTGAGTTTTTCTTTCAATTGTTTTTCTTCTGTACTCCAAAGCATCAGTTATTGTTTTCTCCATATTAAAAGAAAAATCTCTACTGAATCTCTACAAGATAAACCATACACCTATACCAACCTAACCTGTATCTACCTACCTCTCCTACTTTATGAAGTTAAAGGCTTTTCTAGGCTCTGGTGATACAGCTATGAGTAGGAATGGTGAGAGTCCTTCCACCTGGAGCTGTGGTCTACATTGGGAGGCACATTTTACATAATTTATTACCCAATATGCTATGAAATCATGATTGTAATGAGGATCAGAAATGAAGAGGAACAGGTGCTGTGAGAGCACATGACAGGTTTAGTCTTGGAGGCAAGGGAGGACCGAGATGAAGAAAAGACCTTTCAGGTGAGCTTTGGAGAGTGAACAGAACTTGAAAAGGTGTCAGGAGGAGGGTGGCAATTTGGGAGATTATTCTAGGTAGGAGAAAAGGTGACCAAGGATGTGTCATGGCACGGGGCAGGGAGTTATGTAGTAGCCGAAGGGAGGCCAGATATCGGGAGGGCAGGAAAGAAGGAGGGCAGTGGTAGAGAGTGAAGATGGGTCACTGTTTAGGGATCAGATCTGACCAGCTCTAGGCTTGCTGGTTTATTTATTCATATTAAAAAGATACTCTTGCTTTTCTTTTTCCTAATTTTAAGATAAATTATACAAGCAAGGTTTTGGCTGTTAATTTGATGAGCAAAGGATCCTCCAGGGAACTGTGAATGCTTCAGGATGAGTACAGATTCTCAGTTCCTGTAGGAAGAGCCACGCCTGCCTGTCCCACCAGACCCTGCAAGCATGTTAGTTTGCAACCCTGGACCAGATGATTCGAGAGTCTTCCACTGGTTAAGTTCTAAAGCATGTCAAGGCTCTGTGGGTGATAAAGACAAATAATACAGAACCCTGGTTTATAAGAAGCTTGAAATTTAGTAAGGCATCAAGGTATTTTCCCTAAGAAGTACCCAGAAGGTAGCAGGTAAATGGTAGGAATGACTGTTATCATTTCTGTGTTAGTGTTGTTCCGTATAGAGCCTCATGTCCATTCTGGGCACGTGGATGCTCCTTAATAAATAGCTATTGTCTGAATGATTAATAAAGCATTGAAGAGTCTGGGGACCAACAGTGAAGGGAAATGAGAGCTGTGGGTTGAGGGACTTTTATTACCTGAGAATATCTCCGAATGCCTTCAACATGGGCTTATTCACATATGGTAGTTCATGCTTGGCACACAGTGACTTCACCAGAGGTGCCACCTTGTGATAATTATGGCGTGGCATTGTGGGAAATAGACTAGGGAAACAGAGAAAGGAGATATAAAACTTCTCAGACCTAAGGAGAAACCCAAAGTTCCCTTTCCCCTTTTACAAAATAAAATGGTATCAGCCACGCAGACCCAACCTTGACCTTCCACAATACTTTTATTTTGTGGCAGACTCATCTTATCCCTTAACCCACCACAAGCCTTGTAGGTGGCAGAAGTTCATAAAGAACTAAGAGAATATGGTTTAGCTCCATCAACTGTTTATTTTTGGCCTGATCAAATGAAAGTATATCATTTAGAACTTTCTACCATTTAGAACTACCCAGAGAACTAGAGATACTGAACCGCCCACCTTGCCCCTGCTAATCTCTGTCTTAGTCTCTCTTTCTAACTTCCTTAGCAAGACTAGATGAATGTTTATTAAGTCATGGAAAATAGCTAAAAGTCCTAGGAAAGGAATAAGAAGTGAGGAGAGATGGATTTTTAATCCCAAGTTTTCATTAGTCAGCCCGATGACTGTCTTGGATGTAAACCTCTCCTTTAATAAAACTATGAGCAATAATCCTTTTTTTTTTTTGCTGAAGTTTTCAAGCCCTAATATGAGAGATAGAATGAAAAAAAAATTCCTTGAACAAATAAAGGTCTTGTTCCTTCTTTGACTATCATAGACTCACATGGTTAGACAAAGAGAATGTGGAAAGCCTTTCCCCTGACACTCTGGAGAAATTGACTCTCAGTGTTTTAACTTGCATCAAGGCGTGAACTACGCATTTCCTCTCTGTAACTGACCCATTGGTTAAGTATTTCCAGATACCATTTAGAAATTGCAGCAGGGACTCCACTTCATTAGTTATTTTGTAAACTTGGCTCTAAAGACACAGATAAGTAAATATTTGAATTATAGCATAGTTAAGTTTGAACACAAGTTGGTTACCCTAGTGTCTTGATTTTTCTTAGGTTTTGCCAACAAAGCAAATGCAAGGAAATCACCAATTCCTAAGCCCATAGAAATCTGGAAACTGAGTCACTGATACTTTTCCAAGATTTCACTCCATTTACTCGAGACTTTATTTTTTGGGGCTCCAAAATCACTGCAGATGGTGATTGCAGCCATGAAATTAAAAGATGCTTACTCCTTGGAGGGAAAATTATGACCAACCTAGAAGGCATATTCAAAAACAGAGACATTACTTTGCCAATAAAAGTCCGTCTAGTCAAGGCTATGGTTTTTCCTGTGGTCATGTATGGATGTGAGAGTTGGACTGTGAAGAAGGCTGAGCACCAAAGAATTGATGCTTTTGAACTGTGGTGTTGGAGAAGACTCTTGAGAGTACCGTGGACTGCAAGGAGATCCAACCAGTCCATTCTGAAGGAGATTGGTTTTGGATGTTCTTTGGAAGGAATGATGCTAAAGCTGAAACTCCAGTACTTTGGCCACCTCATGCGAAGAGTTGACTCATTGGAAAAGACTGATGCTGGGAGGGATTGGGGGCAGCAGGAGAAGGGGATGACAGAGGATGAGATGGCTGGATGGCATCACCGACTCAATGGACATGAGTTTGAGTGAACTCCAGGAGTTGGTGATGGACAGGGAGGCCTGGCGTGCTGCAATTCATGGGGTCGCAAAGAGTCAGACATGACTGAGCGACTGAACTGAACTGAACTGAACTCGCAATTGTGACACTTTCTTCATTTCTTTCTTCCTTTCTTTATCATTGTTGTTAATTGAAAAATAGCATCCTTTAGAGAATCCTGGTTCATTTTTTTTTTTTTTTTGTCCCTTAAGATTGCGAGTCTAGTGCTCCTCTCTGGACTATATGGAGGACAGTTATTAGTGACAGCCCTTGCCCTTTATCATGAACTATTTCTCTTACTCACTGGTGCTCAATTTGGAAGTTCAAGTGCCCAGTGAACCAGTCATTGAAAAAGGACTGTTCAACATTACAGGTGGCCAAGACCTGCAGAGAAAAAGCTTACATTAGATGTAAATCAACCCATGTCAAACAAGAGAGTGTTACTCTTTTATTTATCCAGCATTCAACAAGTACTGATTGAGTTCACATTTTGTGTAACAAACCATGAGGGAGAAAAATAAGTCCCAGGTCTTAAGGACCTTACAATTATGAAGTAAATAAGACATTTTGCTAAGAAGTATAGATAAGGCAATAGATATGAAGAAGTAAATAGGATTTGAGAGGACTAAGTCACTATCAGCCCTCAAAATCAGAAGACTAAGGTGTCATGAGTAAGGACTTTGGCAGATGGAAGTGGGATTGTAGGACTCTGGTAGAAATTATAGGAGTTTGAATATTATCACTACAGAATAGACATAAAGGACTTCTAAATGGGCAATAAGCATGCAAGGGCTTTAATCAAGGGTTTTGTGCATAGAAATACATTTATTAATATATACAAGTAGCTTCCTTTTTAATCTAATGTATTTTATTTTGTATAAAGACAGACTGAGAAGAAGTTCATAGGATTCTCCAGACTACTTAGAATGCTTATGAATGTGGCTTTCATTCAGTGCCTTTCTAAGATTTAATTCTTGTTAGGGTTATTGCCATTTTCAATGGTATTTTTGCAGTTGCTCTATGTCAGGGTTCCTCAAAGTGTGCTTTAGAGCACCTTGGGGTTCCCTTGGACATTTTCAGGGGATCTTCAAGGTCAAAATGATTCCCATAATACTTCTGAGACAGTATTTGCCTTTTTTATTCTCATTCATGCATGCTTATAGCATGGGTTTTTCCAGGGGCTATTAAGCATGGGATGATGTCATCACTCTGATGTTAACCTTTATTGGCTTTATCTTATTATTTTAAAATTAATTAATAGATATTTTAAAACTCTCAGTTTCAATTGCAAATACAGTATCAGTGGATATAACCTCCAGCAATGAAAGCTCTTTGATGTTCTCAATAAGTTTTAAGAGTGGTTTCTTGACCAAAAAGATTGAGAACCACTACTGTGTGGAATGTCCACTGAATTTGGAAATGAGCATGGAGAAGGAAGCAGTATGATGACTGGATTCTCCAGTTAATCACAGTACAGCCGGTGTCAGGCTTCGGAGGCAGTGGTATTCTGCATGGGTCATGAATCTTTTAGTCGTTAACAGCAGGCTTGCTGAGAATACTGTCTCCTCTCTGGGCCCCACTATCTGTACAATGAAATGAGGGCGATTCCAGGGTTCTCCCTTCTGTTATTCTAGGAGTGTGAGATTCACTGAAAGACTGTACCATATTGAGGCAGGTTTAGTAAACCTTGCCTGCAAGGTGCCGCACAGTAAATGTTTCAATTCTGCATCACAGCTACGCAGTTCTGCTGTTTTAGAATGAAAGCTACCATAGAGAATACATAATGTATTAGAATGGCTGTGTTCCAGTAAAACTACAAAAACACAGACTGGGCTAGACTGGCCCCTGGACTGTAGTTTATTAAGCCTTAGTTAAGAGCAAAGCTTCTGAAATCAAACTGCTGAGGTTTAAAACCTGCTTCTGGGGAACTTCCACTGGTCCACTGGTTAAGACTATGTGCTTAACACAGGTTTGATCCCTGGTTGGAGAACTAAGACCCTGCCTGCCACACAGTGTGGCCAAATAAATAAAACCTGCTTCTACCACTTATTAGCTGTGTGATCTTGCACAAGTTGTGCAACTACTTCATACCTCAATTTTATCATTTGCAAAGTGGGAATACTCCGAGCATGTAGGTACATGTAGCTACATCTCATGTAGCTACATGCAAAACAGTTGACAGCACCTGAACCCTGGCAAGCCTCCAATAAACATTATTTGAGGTAAGCAGACAGTAATCAGGATGCTTTGGTGGATGCTTTCCCAGGAACAGCATTATTACCTGAATGCTGAACCAGTCCTGGTTCTCCTCGTTGCTGATTTTCATTGATGTGTGGCTCATCTGGGTAACACATGCAATCCAGGGACTTTCAAGAAACCTTTAAGAGAATAAGAAGAAGATATGATCACTCCTTGGGGAGTCTAAGTTCCAGTCAGTGGGCTTGTGTAACCACTGGCAGATCTAGCTGAGCAGTAGAGGAAATGGCAGTGACTCAAAGGTTCCAATCATGTGGTGGTTGTTTGTTTTTCATCTTTGCAGACCTTTTATAGCTAAAGATGGCATACTAGGTATTCAGTCACACTGCCTGCCTTGCAGCCTTCTGTACCAGAGCAGCGTCCCCAGTATTTTCTGTAGGCGTTGGTGCAGGCTCAGAAGATACCCAGATAACTGAAGGCCAGGCTTCCCTGGTGGCTCAGTGGTCAAGATTCCATCTGCCAATGCAGGAGATCCAGGTTTGACTCCTGGGTTGGGAAGATCCCCTGGACAAAGAAATGGCAACCAACTCCAGTATTCTTGCCTGTGAAATCCCCAGTGCAGAGGAGCCTGGCAGGCTACAATCCATGGGGTCACAAAAGAGTCAGATATGATTTAGAGACTAAAGCAACAACAAATTAAGGATATATGCAATGTGATTAACAGCTTGGCTGTTGTCATCAGATAGAACTGGGTACAAGTTCTGATTTGGCACTGCCACTGGCCCTTATTTGCTCTTGAGTAACTGATTTAATTTCTCTGAACTTTAGTTCTCTTATCAGAAAAATGAAATTGATACTATCTACATTGCCTGGTTGTGCATTTTTGATTACATCAAATAAGATAATGCATGTAAAGCCTTTAGCAAATTGCCTGATGCATAGTAGCTACCGTTATTGTTATGAATAGTAATGCAAATGAATGAGGAAGGAATAAATTGGGAAGTTGAAGAGGGTTATTCAGTTTAAAGTCATTTTGATTTGGGGAAAATCTCTAGTCATAAAATAACTTTTTAGAAAACTGGCCTATTATCTTTGGTAAGAATTATGATGTCCAGCTGGATTGCAGTTTGAAGGACTTGGTGATCAGGCAGAATACAGTTGACCTTTGAGAAACACGCAGGACCACTTAAATGTGGATATTTTTAAGTAAACCCACAGTACTACAAGATTAGTGGTTGCATGAATCCACAGTAGTGGAACCACATAAATGGATAGATGACTATGGGGCTTGAATATCTTTGGATTTTGGTAACTGAGGGGGGTCCAGGGACTAATCCTCCTCAGATGCTAAGAGACTACTACTCTGTAATTGGGAATTAATCACGTGGGAAAAAAGGCAAGTTTGGGCAAATTCAGTTTCCCAGCCAGAAACTCATTCAACTATTTCAGCTGTTTTATCCCACATTTTCTTGAAATGTCTCAGCTACAAGAATGCAGTCTGGTGTCAAAATCTGCTAATCATTGCCAATCATAAATAGATCAGGTAAGAAAGGTAAGAGGAACATCCAGGTAATAAAAGTAGGAGGTATTATTGTTTTCTTACTTGACTAAGTATATGAGCATCAGGGTTCCGAAGATTCCATAGAAAGGACCGAATGTGATGAAATAGCGGATATAAAAGCTGCTGACCCAGGCAATGTCCTGTGGAAAGAAGTGCTTGAAAGTTAAGCTAGTGGAAATAAAACAGGCTAAATCTTATATCCTGATACTCAAGGAAGCTGCGTCTGGAAAGGACCAAGCATTTACCTTTCCCCTTTTCTACCAGTCTGACCCTAGCTCTAGAGAAATAATCGAGTTACTCGCCTCCCAGTGCCTTCTGCGGTACATTACTTGAATAGAATCCATGTTGAAATATGCTGGCATGAGAAGGGCAGCCCCAGCTGAAAAAAACCAAGAAGATGGTGAACAAATGAGCAGATATGATTCCTGTGGAAGCTAGTGGGAGTTGATCTCCTAATATGCTACCCTTGGAGAATTGCCCCTGAGAAGGATGCAAGGTGGAGATCCACAACCACATCCTGGATGCTGCTGGGCTTTTAGAGTCTCTGAGGGTGAACCGGGACTTTGGTTCAAGCTCCCTTAAGGAGACTAGGGAAGCTTTGAAGCTCTGAGTCATTCCTGATGAAGGCATCCTGGAAGGGCTTCTGCTGTGAGCTTTCAAGTTTTCTCAAGGTCCCTGGACTCCTTCAGTCCTTCCCGATCCTTCGCGATGGGCCCTGCCACAATATGTCGAGCCGGCAGATGCAGAGCAGGCCTACTGAGTCTGGCCAGATAGCTATTTACCTGCGAATCCCCCAGTGAAGTTGCCTGGAGCAGGTAGGAGTCTCATGGAGACCCTTCAGATTTTGACAACTCTCTTCTTGATCAAACTTGAGTCAGATGTTCTGGAGCCCCCTTCCTGACGAGGCTTCAAACTTGACCTGTAAACTTTCAAAGTCTGCGAACTGTCAGCATAAATGACTTTGTTGACCCTACACACTAAGAGACTCGCAAAAATGCTAGAAATAGCTTCGAAGAACAGTTCAAGGCTGTGCTCCTGGGATGACTCCAGCCCCCTTAAAATTCTTGAGAAAGTTCAAGACTGTCCAAAGAACTTACTGCTTGTTCAGTAGGCTTCTGACCTCCTTTTCTTCAATCATTTGTTAGAAAACTTACAATTATAAAATTCTTACTGTGTCCCCCTGGGATGGATTGTCCCTGATCCAGAGTGTCTTTCTCAACAACTTGGGAAGTCATCCCTTTGAAGTACAATCTTTGAGGATCGGGCTCTGTCCTGCAGCCTCTGGGAGGGTAAGGAGTTTGACTTTGATAAGCACCAGTGAGAAGACACACATGGCTTAACCACATGACTAGCTTCCCTTCCCTTTATCCTCTTTCCCTGATTTCCGTTAGCATGTCTCTATGTTTTAAAAGTCTCCTACCTGTCATTTCTGGAGAGCTGAGCTCAGCTTATACTGAAGTACCTTTCCCTACTACAGGAATCTGCATGAAAGCTGTCTCGCCACCTTTATGAAATGTCAAGCCTCATCTCTCTCTGACAGGTTGAGTAAGACTCATTTGTACCTGTCATACTACATTGAAGACATTTTAAAGAAAATGACAAAACGAAACAGCTCCTGAGGATGATGTGGTTTGTAAGCTGGGCATTCTGCAGTGAAGCTACAGTATTCATCCATTCCTCATAAGCTAAGGCTGTATTGTTTTTACTACACACAGGAGGAGAGTTCAGACAAGAGACTCCCAACAGTTTTTTCTAATGTGAATACACATCTGTCTGAGCTGGAAGAGTTTCCTTTCAAACTGGGGCACCAATGTCCTCCATACCCTTTTTGGTCATGAAAGAGAATAACTGCATTAGGAGAAGTCCTCAGAATTCTAGCACTGGAAGAGGCTGCAGTGGTGGTTGGGCCTCATGTCTCAGAAAATGGACTCACAGGCCATCCCGATCAGGCATGAGACAGATGACCACTGGTAGCCAATGTTTGGGCAAGCCAGATCATCTGCAACACTTTCTGAATCTTAACACTGTCTGCACTTTAGGGTCAGATAATTCTGTATTGTTCAGGGCTGTTCTGTGTACTATAAGACATTTCATAACATCCCTGGCTTCTGCCCTATGGGTGTCAATACCATTCCTCCCTCTTTGTTGCGATAATCAAAAAAGTATCTATATGGTGTCAAATGTCCCACTGGGGGCCACAGTGCTCTTAAGTGAGAACCACTGATTTACAGGAAATGTTTGCAGTCTTCCCTGACTGGGGCTTCTTTTCAAATGAGTAAGCATGTTTTGCATGAGCATATTCTGGGGTCCTAAACTTTTCTTTGTGGGCTATCATGAGTTTGACTTGGTTAAGAGCAAAACATTTTTGCTTCGTGTGTGTGTGCGTATCTGTCCACTCGAATACCTTCTACAGCTGTATGTAAGCTGTGGGAACAGTCAACTTTCTTCCACACAGAAACTCTACAGGTGACTTTTATTCATGAGACTCTGCTTTTTCTGGCACCTACNTGTGTGTGTGTGTATGTGTGTGTGTGTATCTGTCCACTCGAATACCTTCTACAGCTGTATGTAAGCTGTGGGAACAATCAACTTTCTTCCACACAGAAGCTCTACAGGTGACTTTTATTCATGAGACTCTGCTTTTTCTGGCACCTACTGTCAGTGCTTGAGCATTCTTTTCCTAATTTTCCCCCTATCCATATACCACTATCCTTTTCTTCTTGATAAGTATTGCATTTAGTTTATCCAGGATGAGAGTCACAGACACCAGACCCCTTGATTGGCATCCTGCCTCCCATCCTTCTTGGACTATCTCCTTCCCTGTACAGTAGCCAGAGTGATGAGATGCCCATTAAGAATGCTTAATTGCTCTTCTGTTTTCCTCTTCAGATTCCACCCAAGTAAGTCTTAAAACATGCTACTTTTTTGAGGCACAACAAGACCTGGGATTGTCTCTCTGTGGGAGGATTTCAGTCATGCCTTCTGGCTTGACAACTGTTTGCTTCAAGGAAATGGGATGATAAGGACTGTGGCTCCCTGGGGACTCACCCGTGCAGAAGTACAGGTGCTGCTTCTCGTAGTTGATGAATTTGATCTTTTTCTTGCCATACTGAGTGAAGAGAGAACAAAACAAAAGTAAGAACAATATAGACTTCTGTTATCATACTCAAGGGTGTGTGTGTGTGTGTGTGTGTGTGCACATGTGTGTGTGCGTATGTGTGTGTGTGTCTGTGTGTATGCGTGTGTGTGTGTGCGCATGTGCATGTGTCTCTGTGTGTGCGTGTGTGTCTGTGTCTGTGTGTATGTGCGCGTGTGTGTGTGTGCATGTGTAGAATCTCTATGGAAAGAGCCATCTGGTCAGAGTTCATTTACTGTCAAAGTGAAGGCACTGAGGAACCAGAACTGAAGGGGAAGGAAATATTTTGGTGCCTTTTTCTTTATTTAAATGTGGGCAATTCTTGCAGGGATGGTTTATTTTATTTGAATTCAGGAATTGTGATCATTTATTATTATTCCCATGGGAGCCATTTTAAAATTTTTGTCCTGGTGTAAATGGAATAATGATGGAGGAGAAATATTTCTGATAAGTTTTCAAGGCCTTCTTCAACCTATGTGCTTAGAATTCTGCTTCAGGCTCAGTCTGCTTGTATCCATTCATCCATTTAACAGATATTTGTTGAATGGTTACATTATAAAACACATAGTTATAACCTCTAGTATCTACTTCATCTTTCCTCCTTTATTTCCATCAGTGGATCTCATGCTGTGGTTTATCATTTTAAGGCTTGATAACATATAATTGCACTCATCTCACATGCTAGTAACGTAATGCTCAAAATTCTCAAAGCCAGGCTTCAGCAATACATGAACCGAGAACTTCTTGATGTTCAAACTGGTTTTAGAAACGGCAGAGGAACCAGAGATCAAATTGCTATGTCCATTCTGAAGGAGATCAGCCCTGGGATTTCTTTGGAAGGAATGATGCTAAAGCTGAAACTCCAGTACTTTGGCCACCTCATGCGAAGAGTTGACTCACTGGAAAAGACTCTGATGCTGGGAAGGATTGGGGGCAGGAGGAGAAGGGGACCACCGAGGATGAGATGGCTGGATGGCATCACGGACTCGATGGACATGAGTCTGAGTGAACTCCAGGAGTTGGTGATGGACAGGGAGTCCTGGCGTGCTGCAAATCATGGGGTCGCAAAGAGTCGGACACGACTAAGCGACTGAACTGAACTGAATGTACTGCCATGCCTTCTATGAATGATTTAGCTTGAATGACTTTTAAGATCACAAAGTTATTCATTCCACATTTTCTTCTTTTCTTACAAGACCAGATTCACTTATTTAAAATTTATATCATGGAGTTAAAAGAAGAGATGCTCTGAAAACAACATGCTTGAAGGCAGAATCTCCAGCCTGATCTCCTCAAGACAAAGGAGTAGTAGGCCTTTCCAAGAAACCACTTCCTGAAACATTTCTCTAGTGCTTAGCATTTGTAAACATACCTTGACAGGTTGTAAATCTCCAATAACAAAAAATGGGCCTACTTTAATATCTGGGTCTTTCGGGTAGATGTTTGTTTTTACATGGTGTTGGAAGTGCCGGTAATTCCACCATTTTGCAGAAAAGCCCTGAGGAGAAGAGAACATTCATTAGCTGCAAGATTTCTCTCCTGAAATATTTCATTATCAGAGTTTTCCAAAACTAAACAAAATCAACCCTGAATATTCATTGGAAGGACTGATGCTGAAGCTGAAGCTTCAATCCTGACCACTTGATGTGAAGAGCCAACTCACTGGAAAAGACCCTAATGCTGGGAAAGATGGAGGGCAGGAGGGAAAGGGGTGACAGAGGATGAGATGGTTGGATGGTATCACCGATTCAATGGACATGATTCTGAGCAAACTTTATGAACTGGTGAAGGATAGGGAAGCCTGGTGTGCTGTGTTCATGGGGTCACAATGAGTTGGACATGACTAGTGCTTGAATTAGAGAAGGCAATGGCAACCCACTCCAGTACTCTTGCCTGGAAAACCCCATGGATGGAGGAGCCTGGTGAGCTGCAGCCCATGGGGTCGCTAAGAGTCGGACACAACTGAGCGACTTCACTTTCACTTTTCACTTTCATGCATTGGAGAAGGAAATGGCAACCCACTCCAGTGTTCTTGCCTGGAGAATCCCAAGGACGGGGGAGCCTGGTGGGCTGCTGTCTATGGGGTCGCACAGAGTCGGACACGACTGAAGTGACTTAGCAGCAGCAGCAGCACTTGAATAGTAACAATCAGAGTTTTCTGTCTACATCTCCAAAGTTTAATTAGGATATGGATTCCTGGAACATGCTGCCCCCCATTCCTGGGTCACAGAATGATTCATTGGCTAGAGGCTCCCAGCAAATAATTATCTTATTCAGGAATATAAATTCCAGGCTCAAACAACTCCTGATAATGAAGAATGAAAGCCATTGAAATGAAATGTTTTTCCATCTTTCTTTCTGTTGTCCTCATTTTAAAAAGAAATATGAAATAGGTAGAGCAGATAGAACACTTCTTATTTTATAAATAAAGAAACTTCAGCTCTAAAACTAATTAGTTCTGGGGGGAAAATGGCCCCAGAGTTTCTACTTCAATGAATATTTTAAAGAGTCATGGATCTGAAGTCATCTCCTATGGGGGCTTGCCTCTGATCATCACATGTTCAAGCTTCAATGATCTCATTAAATATAAATGAGAATAAAAGTATTTTCGTTGATGCCGAGCTCATGTCATCTCTGATTAATTTGTTTGGGATTTTCTCTCTTTCAATGAAAATCTGAAGGTTTTAACAGAGAAAAGGATTTGGAAGCACATCAACTTAGTTGCATCCACTGGATGTATAAATGCTTCTGTGTGGTTTGGGAAAATTATCTACCCTTTGATGTTCAGTTTCATCTTCAGTAAACATAGTAAAATATAATGACATTTACCTGCATGGGTTGTTTGAGGAGACATGAGATACTGTGTGTAGAATGCTGGCATATTGAGATATTCAATTTCTCTTATCTTCCCCTATTATGTTAATCATTTATAGAAGAATAAGCAATAGTCATAGCTTTTACTGAATATATGGCACCTCTCAAAAATTGATTAATGTGTATTTCAGATCTGCAGTGCTCAGTAGAGGAGCCCTTATATATGTGTGGCCACTGAGCGCTTAATAAGTGGCCGGTCAAATTGAGGCGGGCTGTGTAAGGATATAATGCATACTAGATTCAAAGCCTCAGAGTGAAAAAAGAAATGTACCATAGGTTAATAATTTTTATATTTCTTTCACATTAAAATAAAAATATTTGGAATATATACAGGAGTAATAAAGTTGGAAGAGGGTGTTTGCTGTGACCAGTGTGTTCTCTTGGCAAAATTCTGTTGGCCTTTGCCCTGCTTCATTCTGTACTCCAAGGCCAAACTTGCCTATTACTCCAAGTATCTCTTGACTTCCTTCTTTTGCATTCCAGTACCCTATAATGAAAAGGACATATTTTTTTTGTGTGTGTGTGTTGGTTCTAGAAGGTCTTGTAGGTCTTCATAGAACCATTCAACTTCAGCTTCTTCGGCATTAGTGTTTGGGGCATAGACTTCGATTACTGTGATATTGAATGGTCTGCCTTGGCAATGAACAGAGATCATTCTTTAATTTTTGAGACTGCATCCAAGTACTGCGTTTTGGACTCTTTAGCTGGCTATGATGGCTACTCCATTTCTTCTAAAGGATTCCTGCCCACAGGAGTAGATATAATGTTCATCTGAATTATATTCGCCCATTCTGGTCCATTTTAGTTCACTGATTCCCAAAATGTCAATGCTCACTCTTGTCATCTCCTGTTTGATCACTTCCAAATCACCTTCATTCATGGGCCTAACATTCCAGGTTCCTATGCAATATCGCTCTTTACAGCGCTGGACTTTACTTCCACCGCCAGTCACATCCATAGCTCACCACTGTTTTCACTTTGGCTCCGTCTCTTCATTCTTGCTGTAGTTATTTCCCTACTCTTCTCCAGTAGCACATTGGGTACCTACCAACCTGGGACTTCATCTTTCAATGTCATATCTTTTTGCCATTTCATACTGTTCATGGGGTTATCAAGGCAAGAATACTGAAGTGGAGTACAAAATGAAGCAGGGCAAAGGCTAGCAGAGTTAGTTAGACTTGGATTACTGTGATTCTAAATGGGTTGCTTTGGAAATGAACAGAGATCATTCTGTCATTTGGTTTCTCACCAAATCCTAGAACATCATAGAAAAGCTGATATCCAGTTGAAGTCCTAGTTTTAGAGATGAGAACACTGAGAGCCAGAGATAGAATCTGACTTGTTCAGGGCTGCACAGTGAGCATTATCAGAGCCAGGGCTAAAACCTACTTTCATCAATCCATGTACTATTATCTAGCATCTGTCCATCTATCCATCCATCATTCCATCCATCCATCTGTTCCTTCATGCATTCAACAAATGCTTATGGAAGGCCTACTGTGTGTTAGCCACTCTGTTAGGCACTGCATTTCAGGGGTGCATAGGATAGTGTTCCTGTCCTTCTGGAGCATATCTGAGGGGGATAAGACCAACTGCCCCTGCTTTTTCCAGCAGTCTGGGTTTTGCAACCCTCAACTCTTAAACACAGCAATCTATCTTTCCTTGGTTCTCTCTTTTGTTAAACTTTTATCTGTTTTTCATCTTTTCTTTTGTTCATACATAGTCCTCCCAGGATTAAATAGTTTGCTGGATTCCCCTAACCTCCCAGAAGTGCATGTCCAAATCCCTTCTAAGAATATCCCTACTCATGACTTTATAGAGTATATCTCCTGAGAGGTGGTTCTTTAATGGTGTACCAGGGATTGGGACAAATAGCTTATTGGCTAAGAAAAAAACAACTTCCTAATAAAAATAAACCTTTTCTCCTAAACATGTAAAATTCTAGTCTTAGCATATATGTTATAATGTTTGTGTGTGTGTGTGTGTGTGTATGTGTGTATAGTCACTACATTGTTAGTATATTTACATTTACTTGTGGGGTGTGTAGTAACATTTTTTGCTGATAAGTGTATGTAGAAACCACTGCTTAGTGAAATGACTTTCAGAATCCCATCATACTCCTGGAACATTCTGTACCTTGAGATGACCTATCACAAACTTTTGCATCCGGCGGTTCCACTTGGACTTCTTAAATATGGAAAGGTGTCCCATGTCATGCTGCAGAAATGAGCCCTGAGCCTAGAAGAGACAGGGTTACCGTCAGAGAAGTTGACAAGGTAAGAAGAAAGTAGTAAGCGAGCCCGCTGGTAGGTTCGGGAACCCATGGGAACAATGGGAGATCTTGTCTGACCTCAAGCCAAGTGTATATCTGTCACACTTGCTGAGTTCTTTCCCATCTCTGTGCCTTGGCACAGGTGGTTCTCTCAGCCTAGAATGCTCTTCTCTCCACCGTCACAATCTTCCAGTGTGGAAGTGCCTTTGGAGTCAGGCTGACTAGGGCTCTAAATTGTCCTTCACCACTTTACAAGTTATACAACACTTGGCAAGCTAGTTGGTACCTCTGAACTCAGTTCTTTGTTTGAGAAGCAGGGATTATAATATACCTTGCTCATTCAGCTCTTTTGCAGCTGAATACATGTAAAATTCCTGATAATGCTAAGCAGTCAAATATTTGTTTCCTTTCTTGATTCCAAACGTTGCTTTTCAAAGAATAAAGCAAGTTGACTTTTCAAGAAAAAAATGAGCATATAAAATTTTGTAATTAACACTGATGTTAATTCTCCATGAAATCATCCCCAATTGCTGCAATTAGAATTAGATGCCTCTTTCTGCTCCCACAGCACATGCTTGTTTCTTTTCCTTCTGCCTTGTATCGTGTCTAGATATTTCAGCGACCAGCTCCTCCCCTGGAAGACTGTTTCCCAAGTGCAGGGTCAGGTGTGTTTCCCTTTGTGTCCACAATACAGTGTTGTGCTCATGGAATGTTATCTTCAGAGATCTGTGCTTCATTCAAAGGATTTATCAATTGCCCTGCTACATGCCAGTTGCTGATTGCCATTTCTGGCAGAATACATGATCCTATTATCATGCAATAATAAATAGACTCTCTTCATAGACAGATGTATTGATAAGTATTGGTGAAATGAGGCTTTTGGCTAGGGGCTTAGGGAATTAAAAAAAAATACAGATATATAACATTTTTAGTAGGATCTTTTATTATGAAACAGCATGTATAAATAGTGAGATATATATATATATATACACACACACACATATATATAGGTATAAATTAATGTGGGGCTTCCTTTCTTCATGGTGGCTAAGATGGTAAAGAATCTGCCTGCAATGTGGGAGACTTGGATTTGATCCCTGGGTCAGGAAGATTCCCTGGTAAAGGGAATGGCAACCTACTCCAGTATTCTTGCCTGAGGAAATCCATGGACAGAGGAGCCAGTTACAGTCCATGGGGTCAAAAAAGGTTGGAAACAACTGAGCGATTAAAAAGAGAACAAAATAAGTTCACGTATGTGCCCACAGTCTTAATAAAATCATTAAACAACCATGAAAAATGTTGGTTGGCTAATGAACGAAAGACAGAGGTGAAGGTTACATGGCCTAGAAAGGAACTTCAGTTACTGACATTGTGTGGATAATGTCGGGCAAAGAGCAGCAACTGTCAAGGATATTTACCACATGCCAGTCTCTGTGCTAGGTACTCTACAGAGTAACTTGTTTAGTTCTCTTCAGAATATTTCCATAAAAATTGTTACCCCATGTTACAGATAAGAGAACTGGGGCCCCGTGGGTTTTGATAACTTAGCTTGCCAGGAAGTGCCAGGCAGCCGCTGACACCAGTGTAAAGAGAGAAGAAAAATTCTGAGGCTTCCCATAGAGCCACTGCCTGGGCTTGGGATACCTACTTACCTGAGCAACCGTGAGAAGAAAAGAAATGAATATTGTGATAAGCCAGCCACTGCCAAAATGCCACACTATCACCCAAGCCAGGACCTCCAAAATCAAGATCTGGGCGAGGTGAAGGAAGAAGAACCCCAGGTTGGCATTGAACATATTCCTGGTCTCTAATGTCCTCCGCAGTTCTTGGAAATCTTCCACCAACTGGGACTGTGAGATAAGCATGCAAGAAAAGAATTAGCTCCTTCAGTGGAGAGGGAGCACAGATGAGCATAATTATTAACCTATTTTAATAATTTAATAATTTAATCTATGATACCTTAATTTTATGAATAGACATTTATTTATTTATAAGTATAATTAGGCATAATTTAAACACAAAACCCAAATCTTAAAAAATTAACATAAAAGCAAAATGCTTAAAACAAGTTATGAAAATTTATTTTTCTGGAGAAGAGACAGATGAGTAGTGATTTGCAAAGTGTCCTCAAATTGTTATTGGACTTATAATTTACTTCTTTTTTGGGGGGGTGGGGGGTTCAATGAAGAGATACATATCTCTAACAATTTTCTGTTTAAAAGTGATTAAAATTTTTTTTTGATGCAGATCATTTCTTTTGAAATCTTTATTGATTTGTGACAATATTGCTTTTATTTTATTTTTTTTGGCTGTGAGGCATGTGAGATCTTGGCTCCCTGATGAGGGATCAAACCTGCACCCCCTGCATTGAAAAGAGAAGTCTTAATGACTAGGCTGCCAGAGAAAAACCCCCAAATTAATTTTCTACCTTTCAAAACAAAAAATTGTATTGAAGTTTAGTTGATTAACAATGTTGTATTGGTTTCAGGTGTACAGCAAATATATATATATATACATATTGTTTATATATTGTTTACATAATATTGTATAAAGATTTTATTCCGTTGTAGATCATTATGAGATACTGAATATAGATCCCTGCCAAACAGTAGGTCCTTGTTGTTTGTTTGTTTTATATGTAGAAGTGTGTATCTATTAATAATAGTTGCCTTTTTAAATTAATGTGTTATTTGATCTCTGATTATACTTTGGGGAACTTTGCTATCTACATGAATCTGTGTTACTTTCTATGTTATCAGCTGATAACATAGATAAGTGGCTGGCTTATCACAATATTCATTTCTTTTCTTCTCACAGTTGCTCAGGTAAGTAGGTATCCTAAGCCCAGGCAGTGGCTTTATGACTGGCATATCAATATGCCAGTCTTTAGCGTATGCAAAAGACTCCTTTATGAAAGATAGCATTCACTTAGGTTAGCTCCAAGGATGAATTTCCTGTGAGATGCTCAGAAGCTCTACAGGAGTAAGACGGGGTCTTCTGTGGCATTAGTGTGTGTGTCTTCCCTGGTGGCTCAGAGGGTAAAGCGTCTGCCTGGAATGTGGGAGGCCCAGGTTCCTTCCCTGGGTCAGGAATATCCCCTGGAGGAGGAAATGGCAACCCACCCCAGTATTCTTGCCTGGAGAATCCCATGGAAAGAGGAGCCTGGTGCGCTGCAGCCATGTGGGGTCACAAAGAGTCAGACAGGACTGAGCAACTTCACTTTCACTTTCCATTGGCTGGAGAGGTCCTGCTTCTGTGTGCATGTACTGTGCTTATGTATGTAGGTCAAGTGCTAGCACTGATTTACAAACTTGCACATCATACTCAAGAGTCAGCGAAAGGCCTGGGAAGAAGTCTCTCCTTAGCTTAATGACTATGATGGGTTTGAAACTCAGACTGTTGAGAAAGTCACCAAGGTATGAGAATGAAAACTGGATTGTTAAGGTGTAAAAGAGAAGAGAAATTTGAAATAATAATAAAAGAGCTATGAACATAATCCTCGAAGCAAGAAAATTCATTTCAAAATTCACTGATACTTTTAAATGATCCAATGCCTGGGGAAAATCTGGATGGGCTCATCTCAAAAGGCCTCATGAACATCAGAATTCTGGTTGCCATAGATAACTGTAATAGATCACACAAGTGTGCTGATCTTTTGGACAACAAAAGAGTCCAAAATACACTTCTTGGGTGCAAAATCAAAAAAGAAAGATGATCTCTGTTCATTTCCAAGGGAAACCATTCAATATCAGAGTAATCCAAGTCTGTGCCCTGACCACTAATGCTGAAGAAGCTGAAGTTGAATGGTTCTCTGAAGACCTACAAGACCTTTTAGAACTATTACCAAAAAAGATGTCCTTTTCATCATCAGTTCAGTTCAGTCACTCAGTTGTGTCCGACTCTTTGAGACCCAATGGACTGCTGCACGCTGCTTCCCTATCCATTACCAACTCCTGGAGCTTACTCAAACTCATGTCCATTTAGTCGATGATGCCATCCAACCATCTCATTCTCTCTCTCACCTTCTCCTCCTCCTGCCTTCAATTTATCCCAGAATCAGGGACTTTTCAAATGAGTCAGTTCTTTGCATCGGGTGGCCAAAGTATTGTACTTTCAGCATCAGTCCTTCCAATGAACTCCCAGGACTGAGCTCCTTTAGGATTGACTGGCTGGATCTCTTTGCAGTCCAAGGGACTCTCAAGAATCTTCTCCAATACCACAGTTCAAAAGCATCAATTCTTTAGTGCTTAGCTTTCTTTCATCATAGGGGATTGGAATGCAAAAGTAGGAAGTCAAGACATACCTGGAGTAATAGGCAAGCTTTGCCTTGGAGTACAAAAGGAAGCTGGGCAGAGGCTAACAGAGTTTTGCCAAGAGAACACACTGGTCATAACAAACATCCTCTTCCAATAACATAATAGATGACTCTACACATGGACATCACCAGATGGTCAATACCGAAATCAGATTGATTATATTCTTTGCAGCCAAAGATGGAGAAGCTCTATACAGGCAGCAAAAACAATACCAGGAGCTGATTGTGTTTCAGATTACGAATTCCTTATTGCAAAATTCAGACTTAAATTGAACAAAGTAGGTAAAACCACTAGGCCATTCAGGTATGGCCCGAAGTAAATCCCTTGAAGTTATACAGAGGAAGTGAGAAATAGATTCAAGGGATAAGATCTGATAGACAGAGTGCCTGAAGAACTATGGAGAGAGGTTCATAACATTGTACTGGAGGTGGTGATCAAAATCATCCCCAAGGAAAAGAAATGCAAAATGGCAAAGTGGTGTCAGAGGAGCCCTTACAAATAGCTGAGAAAAGAAGAGAAGTGGAAGGGAAAGGAGAAAAGGAAAGATATACCTCTCTGAATGCAGAGTTCCAAAGAATAGCAAGGAGAGATAAGAAAGCCTTCTTCAGTGATCAATGCAAATAAATAGAGGAAAACAATAGAATGGGAAAGACTAGAGATCTCTTCATGAAAATTAGAGATACCAAGGGAAAATTTCATACAAAATTGGGCACAATAAAGGACAGAAACCATATGGACCTAACAGAAGCAGAAGATATTAGGAAGAGATGGCAAGAATACACAGAAGAACTGTACAAAAAAGATCTTAATGACCCAGATAACCATGATGGTGTTGTGATCACTCATCTAGAGCCAGACATGCTGGAATGTGAAGTCAAGAGGGCCTTAGGAAGCATCACTACCAACAAGGCTAGCAGAGGTGATGGAATTCCAGCTGAGATATTTCAAATCCTAAAAGATGATGCTGTGAAAGTGCTGCACTCAATATACCAGCAAATTTGGGAAACTCAGCAGTGGCCACAGGACTTGAAAAATCAATTTTCATTCCAACCCCAAAGAAATGCAATGCCAAATGATGTTCAGACTTCTGCACGGTTGCACTCATTTCACACGCTAACAAGGTAATGCTTAAAGTTCTCCAAGCTAGGCTTCAACAGTACATGAACTGAGAACTTCCAGATGTTCAAGCTCGATTTAGAAAAGACAGAGGAACCAGCAATCAAATTGCTAACATCTGTTGAATCATAGAGAAAGCAAGGGAATTCCAAAAGACATCTGGTTCACTGACTATGTTAAAGCCTTTGACCATGTGGATCAAAAAAACTGTGGAAAATTCTTCAATAGGTGTGAATACCAGACTGCCTTACCTGCCTCCTGAGCAACCTGTATGCAGGTCAAGAAGCTACAGTTAGAACTAAACATGGAACAATGGAGTGGTTCCAAATTGGGAAAGGAGTACATCAAGGCTGCATGTTGTCACCCTGCTTATTTAACTTCTATGCAGAGTATATAATGCGAAATGTCGGGCTGGATGAAGCAGAAGCTGGAGCCAAGATTTCTGGGAGAAATATCAATAACCTCAGATATGCAGATGACACCACCCTTATAGCAGAAAGTGAAGAGAACCTAAAGAGCCTCTTGTTGAAGGTGAAAGAGGAGAGTGAAAAAGCTGGTTTAAAATTCAACATTCAAAAAATGAAGATTACGGCATCCGGTCCCATAATTTCATGACAAATTACAGTAACGTTGTACTGGAGGTGGTGATCCAAATCATCCTCAAGGAAAAGAAATGCAAAAAGGCAAAATGATGTCTGAGGAGGCCTTACAAATAGCTGAGAAAAGAAGAGAAGTGAAAGGCAAAGGAGAAAAGGAAAGATATACCCAACTGAATGCAGAGTTCCAGAGAATAGCAAGTAGAGATAAGAAAGCATCTTATGTGAACAAAGCAAGAAGTAGAGGAAAATGGTAAAATAGAAAAAACTAGAGATCTCTTCAACAAAATTGGAGATGTCAAGGGAACATTTCATGCAAAGATGGGCACGATGAAGGACAGAAATGGTAAAGACCTCACAGAAAAGAAGATAGGAAGATGTGGCAAGAGTAAACAGAATTATACAAAAAAGCTCTAATGACCCAGATAACCAGGATGTTATGGTCACTCACCAAGAGCCAGACATTTTGGAGTGTGAAGTCAAGTGGGCCTTAGAAAGCATTGATATGAACAATGCTAATGGAGGTGATGTAATGCCAATGGAGGTGATGAAATTCCAGCTGAGCTGTTTCAAATCCCAAAAAGATAATGCTATTGTAGTGCTACACTCGATATGCAAATTTAGAAAACTCAACAGTGGCCACAGGACTTGAAAAATCTATTTTTATTCCAATCCCAAAGAAAGGCAATGCCAAAGAACATTCAAAGTACCACATAATTGCTCTCATTTTACATGCTAGAAAGGTAATGCTCAAAATCCTTCAAACTAGGCTTCAACAGTACATGAACTGAGAACTTCCAGATATACAAGTTGGATTTAGAAGAGGCAAAGGAACCAAAAATAAAATTGCCAACATATGTTGGATCATAGAATAAGCAAGATAATTCTAAAACAAAACAAAACAAAAAAACTGCTTCACTGATTACTCTAATATTCCTCTGGGTTTTCTGTTTCTTCTGACCCTTTGTGGATCACAACAAGCTGTGGAAAATTCTTAACAAGATGGGAGTACTAGACCTGCCTCCTGAGCAACCTGCATGCAGGTCAAGAAGCAACAGTTCGAACCAGACTTGGAATAATGGACTGGTTCCAAATTGGGAAAGGAGTACGTCAAGGCTGTATATTGTCACTCTGCTTATTTAATTTATATGCAGAGTACTTCATGTGAAATGCTGTGCTGGATGAAGCAGAAGCTGGAATCAAAATTGCTGGGAGAAATATCAACAACTTCAGATAAGAAGATCATACTACTCTCATGGCAGAAAGTGAAGAGGAACTAAGGAGTCTGTTAATGAAGGTGAAAGAGGAGGGTAAAAAAGCTGGCTTCAAACTCAGCATTCAAAAAACGAAGATCATGGCATTCAGTCCAATCACTTCATGGCAAATAGATGGCAGTGACAGTTTATTTTTTTGGGCTCCAAAAGTCACTGCAGTTGGTGACTGCAACCATGAAATTAAAAGATGCTTGCTCCTTGGAAGAAAAGCAGTGACAAACCTAGACAGCATATTAAAAAGCAGAGATGTTACTTTGCCAACAAAGGTCCATATAGTCAAAGCTATGTGTTTTCCAGTAGTCATGTATGGATGTGAGAGTTGGACCAGAAAGAAGGCTGTGCACCAAAGAATTGTTGCTTTTGAACTGTGGTGTTGGAGAAAACTCTTGAGTGTCCCTTGGACAGCATGGAGATCAAACCTGTCAGCCCTATAGGAAATCAACCCTGAATATTCATTGAAATGACTGATGCTAAGCTGAAGCTCCAATACACTGGCCACCTGATGGGAAGAACCAACTCATTGGAAAAGACCCTGGTGCCTGGAAAGGTTGAGGGTGGGCAGAGCAGAGGGCGACAGAGGACGAGATGGTTGGATGGCATCATGGACTCAATGGACATGAGTTTGAGCAAACTGGGAGAGAGTGAAGGAACATGGAGGCCTGCGTGCTGCAGTTCACGGGGTCACAAAGTGTCAGACATGATTTACTGTCGGAACAACGGCATCTCGGCTCCTACACCTTGTCACAGGAACCGGGCTGTGTCCAGGCTGTCTGCCTGATGGCCCACTCGTCTCAGTACAGTGCATTGCTTCCTGACACACAGGCTTGAGGGATGCATGTGGGCCTCAGGAGTCAGCCTAAGTATTTGTCTTGGGCCTGCACGTAACCAGTCCTCTTTCCTCAGATTCCTCCTATCCCCTTGTGAGTTTGTTTCTTCATTTCTTTAAGTGGAAATGTAATTCTTATTCTTTCTGCTGCACAGTGATATCTGGATCACCACTTTGTACAAAGTATTTCAAAAGAATGGTTCAATTGTAAGCTGTTTTAAAACATGAAGTGCAAAAACAAAACAAAACAAAAAACCTCCCCAAAAACCACAGTGCTTAATATTAGCTAAAATCCCTTTAAGCTTTATGTGCAATCATTCTAGTGAAGTCTAGTCTTACGGAGGCCCTGCCCTCTGAAGACAGTTTTTCAGTCAACCGAAGTCTTGGTGAAATAAAAAAGTGGTGCTTTTCGTGGGGAATACCCAAAGGTTTGGAGCCAGGAAGAGGTGAACTGGAGTTCCTGTTCTTTGCTTTTCAGAAGGTAGCTTATTCTCCTGGAACTGTAATTTCTCCAATTGTAAAAAGAACTATAGTTAAGATATAGTCACATCATTGATTCAACAGCTATTTATGGAATTCCTACTACAGGTCCAATCCTGTGCCGGTAGGTACTGAGGACTCAGGCATGAGCAAAACTGACATAGTCTCTGCTCTCATGGAAACTGGTTTAACAGGGAACATCAAACAGTCACGGAAAAAGAAGAGTTATGTGTAAGTTACGTGGCGAGAAGTAGGTAGTTAGAAACATGGAATTACTGTTTGGCACAGGGCCAAGCATCCCATTCCTTTGTTTCTCAGAGGTTTAAGAATTCTGAGGATCTCAGGAGGATGTCATTGCTTTGAAATACTTTGAATCCTCTCATTTATGCTATTGCAGGTCCTCCCAGGCAGGATGGCTGGTTTCCCACAGAAAATGATAAGTTGGCCCTGTAATATATCTTGTCTCCATCCCTCCACATACTCCTGAGTCCCGAGACCTCACTCACATTTTTGTTTCTCTCCTGATTGGGCTCTTCTGGAGCAAGCTCTCCGATGAGCAGTGGTTTAAGGTACAACTGCACAATGTCAAGGTCCGGATGCATGGCTCTGAAGACGTCCTGTGAATCAGAGAGAACTGTTAGAGGCTTAAAAATGACATGCCTACGCACAGATATCTCCCCTTTCTTACCTCGTTCTGTACTGACCTTAGGAATCAGCACAGACTATGTTATACAGCATTTACTTCTAACTCTAGGTTGACACTTCAAGTTCATTGATCAGAATTACCCTTGAAATTCTTCTATGAAAGCCTCACACTGGAGATCCACCCACTGAGTGCATGGCTTACTAGGCAAGTCCTGGGTAGAAAGTTGATCCCCAAGCATTGGAAGAGATTGTTGTTTATTTTATTGAGCATGAGAAGAAGTAGTTGGCTTTGAGATTATGGGCCACAGTGAATCTTTAGAGTTAAACCTCAGGCTTGGTGTGGAAGTTGCCCACATTGTTTGGAGCATGCAGCAACCAAGACTGCTTATGCAAATCACATCTATCAGAGTTTCCCTTTCAGTTCTTGGTCAAGGACCAGGGGACAGAGGCTCTTGAATTGAGTTATTTCCAAGGAAAGACAAGTTAAAGTTGATGATGATAACAAATGTCTAAGAGAGCATGGGAGCAAAGCCCTCGAACCCTTAGTTGTCTAAAGTAGCACTTTCTTGGCTAAGTTTATCACTGAAGAAGCCTTAGCACTCTTTCTAAAACAACAACAACAACAACAAAGACACCATAGCATTCTCTGTAGGGGCTGGAGACAGGCACAAAATAGAGCTGACCTACTATGTTTTTCCAACTCCATTCCCATGTTAAGTAGTAACTCCAAGTGGCTATGAGAAGCAGTGTTGGTTCCCATGTCCTGCTTAAGTTTGGAAATAAGATATAGACTTTTTTTTTTCTCCAGGGATTTAAACTGCTTTGAGGGGAAGGAGGCTTCTGCGAGAGTAAGATACTGGACTTCTTGCTATTATGGCTGAGAATGGGAATGATTAATATGAATAAAAATAACCAAGGGTTTATTAATTTGAATATGTGGAATCCATACATGATACCCTGGAGTGGTGGTGTTGCAGAGTGCTGATTAAGAAACTGGATCCCCGAACAGCCTTCCTACACCTAAGTCTATGCTTGCTGTGTAATTGTGGACACGTCTCTTGACCAGTCCATGCTCCTGTTTTCTCTTCCCTAACATGGGAGTGACGGTAATAGCTACACAATTTATAAAGCTATTATAAAAATTAAGTGAGTTGATTAGAATCTGAGTGGTTTATAGTAACTTCTCAAACATATTAGCTCTCTCTCCTATATGTGTGCCTCTGGGCTTCCTTGGTGGCTCAGATGGTAAAGAATCTGCCTGCAATGCGGGAGGCCCCGGTTAGGTCCCTGGGTTGGGAAGATCCCCTGGAGAAGGGAATGGCAGCCTACTCCAGTATTCCTGCCTGCAGAATTCCATGGGGAGAGGAGCCTGGTGGGCTACAGTTCACTGCCTTGCAAAGAGTTGTACATGACTGAGTGACTAAGACACATCCGGATAAGGGCTACCTGCCTTTCTTTTCTTCAGTAAAATATAACAGTTCAGAGAGCTTCTTTCCATACTCTACTCAGAGTGAGCTCTGAATTATTTTAGTGAATACAACGAACCCTCCATCTTCAAAATCTAAAGCAACTTTAGATACATCTAGAACTACATACAAACCTACACATAAAGCATTTCCATATGTATAGGCTGGTATGTGTATATATATAATGAATGAGGTTATTCAGAAGGGTGCAGTATCAACTCTTTAGACTCACTTTCTAGATTCAGTGATATAAGAAGGGATTTGTATCTGTGAGAACCAGTCCAGAATCTACAGCTCTTCTGCCTTTGTACACTTTCTCTGACCCCCTTGGGAAATGCTGCTTTCAAAGACGTATTTTCATTGTCACATTCAATGACCCTAAAGTTAGTTTTACCAGGATGAGAGTCATTCGGTGATTAACAATGTGACTAAAACATTTCAGGGTGGCCCATACTGAAAAATCATGTTCTGCCTGCTGTTAAGGAACAGATGAGAGCGAGAAACATTCTGAGGGATCAAGATCAGAGTGCAGAGCAGGGGTGAGGCCCTGGACTCGCATCTTACTCTGAGAAGTCACCCAGAGCCTTGGAACAGTGTGCTGATGCTAATATTCCTCTGGGTTCACTGTTTCTTCTGATCTTCAGCAAGATTCACAAGTCAACACTGTGACAACAGAGCCTGAAGGCCTACAGAATTTTCCAGAAGAGTCAGAATTGCCCTGCTGTGTGTAACTCTTTTCATTGTATTAATGGGCAGTACAAATATGGCTCAGGCAGTCTTAGAATATTCAGTTTGAAGAAATTCCCTATTAGAGTCTGGATACTGAATAAGTTGTGAAATCTCCTTCTCGAAAGACCTTCAAAAATGAGTTGTTATTTTTTCTTAATTAACTTTATTTGACAAGTATGCTCCTCCTGAAGAAAGTCCAGGGGTAAATGAAGGGGAGAGGGAGTAACTCCACTTTTTTTAGTGTATCCTGTGTACAAGGTGCTCTATGGGCCAACTCATCATCATCAACTTACTTCTGTGAGGTTCCATCATTTTTGTTGTACATATAAAGACTCCAAATCTCAGAACATTGCCGTGGTAAGTGGGAGAGCCAGGATTTGAACTCAAGGCTATGTGGCTTTACAGCCAGGAAGCATAAGGGTCCATTCCAGCCTTAGCATGTGCAGTTCTTTTCCTGAGAGAAGGGCGACACAGGATTGTTTCGGGAGGATGTTAAGATCAGTATATGCATGCTAGGCAGTTAGTAAAGTGTTTCACCACCTTTAGGTTTTAATGATGTACATCACTTTGTCTATGACCCCAACCTACTTCTCCAGGTTTACTTCTCACCATACCCTTAATGCCTCATCCTGCCTCTCCCTATTTGATAAACATTCCATGACCCTGTATGGTTCTGAAGCTTGTAATACATACTGCTCCCTTTGCCTTGACTACTTTCTTCCATTTTTTTTTTTTTTTTTTTCTGATTTAAAGTTCCTTCTCATTCTTGAACATCCAGATGATATATGCCTTCCTAACACAGTCAGGAAAGTTATTTATGATCTCTTCTGGGCTCCCATGATACTGTGTTCCTAAAGCTTTTCAAATGATGTTGCAGTGAACCTGTGTATTCACAAAGGCCTTCTCTACTGGCTTTTAACTTTTTTGAAGACTGGGACCATGCACTATTGATTAAATTATACCTGATGTTTTTCGCTGTGCCTAGAATATGACACGTGATGAAGAGATGTTGGATGAATAAGGGGAAGGGTGAATGAACAGAGCAGTATATGACTTCTCTAAAAAGGAGAAAGTTGAGAAGTATTGAGTTCAAAGGATATGGGTCTTAAGCACTGCTGTCTCTTCCCCACCCTCAGCATCTCTATTTTCTGACCTTTTAACTACTTTTGTTATCTCTCATTTTCATCTGTTATCTTTTGATTCACTTCTCAACCATCATCTCTATTTCCTAACCTATTCATAAATTGACACTGTAGCTCCTCTTAACACTGATCATTTCCCAAACAGTATCAGCAGAGAGGAAAGATGTGATTATCTTTGGTTTCACAGTGACTTTGAAATCCTGCTGATTTTTTTGCTGGTATTTAATGGGGGCTGGAAATGTGTCCATTATTGGAAGAGCAGTATGATCCATAGTGGGAGAGACAAGTATGTAAAGTGAGAAGGCCTGAGAAGGATCGTGTCCTCATAATTTAACTACTGTATACAGGCTGCGCCCCACATCAAGGCATTTGGCCTAGAGGGTATGTGTGGGTCGAAATTCAGGAGACACTCCATTTGCCAAATCTTGTTCTGCAGTCAATCAGTGTGTGCCTATTAAATTCACACCAAAATGCACTATAGGGAGCAGGGTGGCACGCTGTCTATGTTGGGAGGTTTGCTTAATCTCTGAAGCTCCGACTTGTTTTCTGACTGTGGATACTACTTAGTCTGCTCCATGGGCTTCTTTATTCCTTCCTTCATTTATTCCGTCATCACAAAACCTTGCTGAAGACTTAGCCAAGCATGAAAGAGCTTAAGCTTTGGAATCAGATGCCATTAAATGATGATACTTTTATATTATTATTATTATTTGGTTCCTCTGAAGTGGGTTGAAATTTCCCTAAATTCAGAAAAAGAAAAAACAAAACAACAAAACACCAACACCCACCCATGGTGAATTTATGTATATAGTCACAAAACAATATAACTACAACATAGATTTTGATTTACTTATCTCAAAAAGCTCACAGGGGACTTCCCTGTGAGTCTGGTGGTTGAGACTCCATGCTTCCATTGGAGGGTGTGGGCTCCATCCCTGTTGGGCAACTAAGGTCCCACACGTCTTGCAGCACAGCCAAAAAAAAAAAAAAAAACCTCACCAGAATATTCAATACCCAACCACGGACACCCATTCCTACACCTTTGGGTAGTTCCTCTTCTGGTTCCTTCTCAGATCTCACCTGTTTCAAGGCAAATGCTAAATCAGTTCAGTTCAGTTCAGTCGCTCAGTCGTGTCCGACTCTTTGCGACCCCATGAATCGCAGCACGCCAGGCCTCCCTGTTCATCACCATCTCCCGGAATTCACTCAGACTCACGTCCATCGAGTCCGTGATGCCATCCAGCCATCTCATCCTCGGTTGTCCCCTTCTCCTCCTGCCCCCAATCCCTCCCAGCATCAGAGTCTTTTCCAATGAGTCAACTCTTCGCATGAAGTGGCCAAAGTACTGGAGTTTCAGCTTTAGCATGCTAAATCAAGGTCCCTCGTATTTCTGGGAGATCACAAGTTTTGAGTAGGCTGATTTATCTGGAGAATATAGTCTTTGCCTTCATTTGGGAAAACAGCCACTTTGGAGTGGAGAATGTTTACATGAAGTCACCAAGATTTCCCTCCACCCACACGGATAAACAGAGGGGGTATTTATTTATTTATTTGCCATAACTCACTCTATTATTTGAGAACTTTCATTATTTGAGATTTTTTCCTGTGATATACTTAACTGAGCTCCAGGCCAGACTCTCTCTATCTCCACTGTACCCACCAAAGCTGTTTATCTTCCTGGCTTCACTATCTCATAATGGTAACTGCCACCCACCTACCTACATAAGTCATCCATCAGACAGTTTAGACTCCTTACTCCTGCTTGCTTACCCAGCCACTTATCCCCTATTATAAATTATGTCTCCTGGCTATCCACCCCTCTTCCTCATTTCTGTTGTCAGTGCCTTTTTCAGGACTTCAGCATGTTCCCTGGACTCCTTCCTTCATTTTGACTCTTTAAAAAAAAATTTATATGGGGCCCTAGCCTATTAACAATGTTGTGATAGCTTCAGGCGGACCACAAAAGGACTCAGCCATACAGATGCCTGTATCCATTCTGCCTTGACTAACTCTTCTTGATCTTCAGCCTTTACTTAACCACCAGGCTGGCGTTTGAAAAAGAGTCCCTCTTCATGGCCATTGTCACCCATTAGCACTTTAACTGCACTTGTCTCTTTACTCTTGTACCTATTTTTCAACTTGAACCATCATTCAAATGAGAAACCAATAAAAATTTAATTTTAAAGTAAAAAAATGTTGACAGCCTACAAAAGATGCAGTTATTACTGATGACAACTCTCCTTTTACAAACAGCTAGAATCCTGGTTGGTTTCCTTGTTAGGACTGGGTGTAGGGAGGGATGCTGGGCTAGAGAAGTGTCATTACCTGTGGTGGGAGGAGAGGAAGACCTACAGCGATGGTAAAATCCAGAGTCCTTCACTCAGAACTCAAGACCCTTTCTCCCCCTCCTCCTTCTCTTGTCTCTTTCTTTACCTCCCACACCTTTCATCCCTTCCTCCTCCTCCCCCTCTTCTCATCCTCAAGCCATCATATCGACCAGGATTGTGCTAAGCAAAGGATGTGGCCAAGTCGGGACAGCTATTCTGCTGGTGCTTACTCGTGATGTGAACCCGATCTGTATGCCACCTCTGAACACATCCTCTCTTGCCCTGCCCCAGCCTTGCCTCTGCTGATTCCACATGACCCTTTTGGACTTGCACACAGCTCTATCCTCTTCCACCTTGCAGTCTTCCAAGCAGTTGAAACAAATTTTGGTATATTTCCTCTAGGCTTTTGTCATCTTTTTCCTGTCATATTGGATTTTTACTCTGATGAAGAGTTAGAGTTCCTCAGTGTCCCCCTCAGAGCATGATGTTCAGACACAAGGAGGTGGCTGACTATGCACATTGGATAACCCTGACTTCTTTGTTCTGAACATGTTGCTCTTGTGCACACCTCACAAGATTGTGTTTACTTCTTTTGTGGAGTCCAGAAATATTGTTGACTTAACTTATATAAAACTTGTGACTTCCCAGGTGGTGCTAGTTGTAAAGAACCCACCTGCCAATGAAGGAGACATAAGAGATGCAGGTTCGATCCCTGGGTAGGGAAGATTCCCCTGGAGGAGGACAGGACAACCCACTCCAGTATTCTTGACTGGAGAATCGCCAAGGACAGAGGAGCCTAGTGGGCTATAGTCCATAGGGTTGCCCAGAGTCAGACATGACGGAAGTAACTTAGCACAACTTAGCACATGGCATGCTTCATATGGACATATTGTAATCTATGTGATTCTTGTTGGGCTTATAGGTTGTTTCTGGCTTTTCCCAGGTAAGCTTTTCTAGGTGAGAAGATCTAAGCCTCAACTTTAGCTATTAGCATTGTGCATTAGTTTTAAACCATATAATTTGAAAAAATCAGATAAATAGTATGTGCAATAACAGGAATTGATGTGCCTGTGTTTGGTATAATAGACTTATTTTTCTTGGTAAAATTCCTTGGATAAAATGACAACTTATCTCAGTAATTACTTATCTAAGTAATACTCAACACCAGTTTTTGAATATTTAATCTGTGCCAGGTATAAGAAAACCTTTATTTTATCTCTGCTGACTTTGAAAACCATACTAAGATAGAATTATCATTATCCCACTTTCTAGATAAAGGAGCTGAGGCTCCAAGTGCTTCAGCAAGCTCCTCAGGACATTCCTAGTAAGTGGTGGAGCCCAGATGCAAACCACACCTGTTTCATTTTCAAATTTGTACTCTTAATCATTAGACTGGACACCTAAAAAAGTTTTAGAATGACTGACCACATGAATGAATGAGTGACCCTATGAAACAAGCTACTTTGGTATCATTATGTACTTTTCATGAGAAGGATGGACGCTTGGAGAAGAGTTTCTACGTAAATAAGGAAAGATGCCCCCCTCTGGGAAGGTGCAGCTATGGTCCAAGGCTTGTGCACAGAGATCATATTTGGTGCACATTTGCCTTTCAGGGCACCGCCTGCAAACACTTTTTAGGCTGTAGAGAGAGAGCATCTGACCTCAGGTTCTCTGACTTCCTGTTCTTCCCTCCTTCCCTAAAGTCTCACCATTTCTCCACCACATACTCCTCTGTTTCCAAAGAGTTGGCAGCAAACAATCAGGGTTTCTAAGCAGGTGGTAAACAGGAAATGTTAAGCACACCTCTGGGTCTATGGAGGTGTGACACAAATAACATTAGCTATGATTTAATGAAAAGTGTGTCTGGCATTATGCTAAACACTTTACAAGCTTTAGTCTCATTTACTAATTAGATGAGTAAGGTCATTCCCATTATGCAGATGATGAAGCTGAGTTCCAGAGCATCTCAGGGACTTTCCCAGGCTTATATAACCAGTATACCGCACCTCAGGCTCCATGTACTCTGAGTGGCCATGGAATACCGTGGTTGTCAGAATTCTCCTGGCACCCTTCCATTCTTCTCTAGCCATTATCCTCTGGAGACTTTTCTCTGAACATTCTGGATCTACCTTCTAAAGGTCTAGGGTACATGACTGACCATGCTCAGGGTGTTCATCCTTAAGACACTAATCCTGAGGTGTCATGGGTATTTTCCCATAAGGTTCTGATTGTTTCTATTTTATTAATCAATTCTTCCTTGTTGACTAGAATTGGATGCAGAATTGTGGTCTTTCTCTAACTTCTGGGAGATAAAAACTCACCAGCAAATTGCAGATTCATCAACTGACCTGCTTTCTGCAAGCTACATCTACCAGTTATATTCAAGGTGGTTGAAGGTACACATCCTCTGAGCTGAGTCTGTGACTTGTGGTCGAAAAGCATTGTCCATATTTTCTTTGTGTTGTGGAGATGAGATTTGTGGTATTTTTTTCCTCTTTTTTTTGCCATTTTATTTTTTTTTAAATTGAAGTAGAATTGCTTTACAGAATTTTTTGGTTTTCTGTCATTCATCAACGAGTATTTTTCCCCTTTATTTTTGTTAAATTTTCTCCCAATTCTTACACAAATGCTTTTCATTTGGCTGCTTCTATCCTCAGCTCTCTGCTTCCTAGGGTCTTCCTGACACATGTGAGACTACCATCATGGACTACAAGCTCATGCACACTTTTCCAGGAAAAGGTTGAGCTTTGTTTTAAAAATATCAGATCAGATTGGAGTGGTGGGGATGTGGAAGGGTCTGTTCATAAAGGCATTCCTCTGACTGCAGAATCAAGACAAGAAGATGGTACAAGACCCTGATTAGACAGAGAAGTTGAGAAATTTGGGGAAAATGAGAATTTGGAAAAGAAGATGTTGCTAGTGTCAAAAAACAAAATCTTTCTTACTTTGCAAACTTGCCGTATGCTTGTGTATTCTGTTTTTATCAGTCAGGTAACCCTCACAGAGCAGAGCTTCATGAATCAGTATTTGTAGTCCTATGCTTTGAAACCAGTTGGAAAAATTATATACTAACATGAAAACAATAAGGGTAACATAAAAATAATCTGTTTAAATTTCTACTTGATAATATGCTAATTTTCTGATCTTGAATTAGTTTAACACCTTTTATTCTCCATTTCTTCGTGTGTATAATATGGAAAAAATGTTCCTAATTGGGCTAAAACCAACTTTCTTATAGAATATTTTAGAAGGGATTCCTAAATATATTTAAGGATTGAGAAACCTCCTTCTTCAATATTAAATGGAAATTTTATTTTTAAGATCAGCTATAAAGGGCTTTATGGTTAAAAAACCTACCTGATTTTAAAATTTGTCACTGTTATTTGTGGACTGTGAGATACATTATCTTCATGTTTTAGCATCAGTTTTTCTATTTTAGAAGGGATTCCTAAATATGTTTAAGGATTGAGAAACCTCCTTCTTCAATATTAAATGGAAATTTTATTTTTAAGATCAGCTATAAAGGGCTTTATGGTAAAAAACCTATCTGATTTTAAAATTTGTTACTGTTATTTGTGGACTGTGAGATACATTATTTTCATGTTTTAGCATCGGTTTTTTTTCATCTTTAATATGAGAATACCATTCACTTTCCTTATGGTGAGGTTTAAGTGAGGTCATGCCTTTGAATGTGTCTATGGTATCTTAGGGCTTCTCAAGTGGTGCTAATGGTAAAGAACACTCCTGTCATTGCTGGAGAGGTAAGAGATACAGGTTCGATCCCTGAGTCAGGAAGATCCCCTGGAAAAGAGCATGGCAACATACTCCAGTATTCATGCCTGGAGAATCCCAAGGACAGAGGTGCCTGGCGGGATGTGGTCCATAGGGTCGCAGAGAATTGAATGTGGCTCTATGGATGTGAGAGTTGGACTGTGAAGAAAGCTGAGGGCCAAAGAATTGATGCTGTTGAACTGTGGTGCTGGAGAAGACTCTTGAGAGCCCCTTGGACTGCAAGCAGATCCAACCAGTCCATCCTAAAAGAGATCAGTCCTGAGTGTTCTTTGGAAGGACTGATGCTAAAGCTAAAACTCCAGTACTTTGGCCACCTCATGCGAAGAGTTGACTCATTGGAAAAGACTGATGCTGGGAGGGATTGGGGCAGGAGGAGAAGGGGACGACTGAGGATGAGATGGCTGGATGGCATCACCGACTCGATGGACATGAGTTTGAGTGAACTCCGAGAGTTGGTGATGGACAAGGAGGCCTGGCATGCTGCAATTCATGGGGTCGCAAAGAGTCAGACATGACTGAGCGACTGAACTAAACTGAACTGAAAGCTACTTAACATACATGATGCATGGTATTTTAGGCATCCAATGAAAGTCTATTTTTCTCGGCTATTTTGGTGGAGGAGAGTTATGAGGAAAACCAGTGAAGGAAAGTGGTTAAGACTGAAAGTTAAGAAAGATGAGTGTTTTGAATCTGAGATCTGCTGGCTTGGTGAACTTGGGTCAGTCACTTAACCACTCTGATTTCAGTTACTTCTTCCATAAAAGTGGGCTGTATTACCTGTATCACACTGAATGAACTGCACGACTAAAAAGAACTCTACAAAGTCTACAAGCCTGTCTCACTGTATGCTTTAAACATTGCTCAACATTGTGAGGCTCGCCAGATGAGCTGCTGTCTGTTTCACGCACTCCAGTTGTAGGAGTCTGAGAAATTTCTACTTGGGTGAAGACATTTTTTCCAGCTTTTACTCACCTATTTGTAATTTTCTTCTTATAAGACAATAACTACATTTCAAAACAAAACAAATAAAACAAAAAACGTAATGCCAAGAACAGAAACCCAAACCTGAAAGACACGTAGTATCTACTGTCAGCACCTGAGCCCCCCCAAACCGAGCGCAAATAACAGCTGGGCCTTGAGGCTTCATTAGCTTTCAAGTTCCTGCTGGATAGGAATCCTGGAAAATTGGTTTGGGAGGAGATGAGGGATCATGGAGCTTGAACACGTACTTGAAATGCTTTTGGAAAGACAGCCAAGGTCCCAGCCACCCAGCAGCTGGAACAGAGAGAGAGAGAGGGCAGGCTCTGAGCTCCTTACCGTGGCGTCTTCCCCAGCGTAGTGGTTGAGGACCCGCCGCCCACCGGGATGCCTGTTCGCCCAGCCAGTAACATCGTAGACCTTGCGATTGATCACCAGCCACTGATCAGTCTTCTGATTGTGTCTCTGGATCTCCTGCCAGGTGTACGTGTTGAGGCTTTTTCTGGGCAAGTCACACTTGGCATTCCCCTCCTGCCTTGCAGAGAGCTTGGCTTTCCCACTTGCTCCTGGTTTCCCATTTGGCTGATGCTTCGCACCTAGGTCCAGCTGGTTCTCTACAAGTCTCCCATTGCCCTCAGGCTTATCTTCAACCATCATTGTCTTTGCACTTTTAGAATTTCTGGCTTGACACCTGGAATTTCTAATTCTCACCTGATTGAACTACAGAATGACCTTTTCCCTCTCCTTTTATTCCATGAAGTAAGAAGCCTACACAGAAAACTGTTTAGCCTACTTGACTCTTGGCAGACCTGATAGTGAGCTCCTTCCCAGCCTCTCACTTCTCTGTCCTGAGTCTTTTTCGTCCTGATGAAGACTGTACTACCTTTCCCCACACCCCAGAACGTTGGTCTACCTTTCTCTCTTCTCTCTCTCTGCTGGGTGATCTTTTAGCAGAGTTCTTATTCATCATTAAGTATCCCTTAGTCAAGAGCTGGAGCCAATCACAGCCCACAGGATGGTGTGGCCTGACCCCTGGGAGGAGGGGCTGGGCTCCTTCTTTGCTGACTGCCTGCGCTGGCATCATGCTGGGTCAGGCTCATTAGCTCTCCCCCATTGAAAGGAAGAGTTGTTTTAATTCAACACATGAGCAGAAGCTTGCAAAACCTCGAGGAGGCTATGAACGCCTCCTGGAATTCGGAAATGTTCTTTCTTTGTTGATGTTAAGATTGGAAATTTTCCTTTTCTTCTGCTTTTCTCAGATTACTTAAAAAGTTTTTTTTTTTAATTTGAACTGAAGGATAATTGCTTTACAGAATTTTGTGGCTTTCTGTCATACATCAACAAGAATCAGCCACAGGTACGACCATATCCTTTGCATCTCCCTCCCCATCCCTTCCTTTCAGACTGTTATAGAACCCCTGTTTGAATTTCCTCAGTCATACAGCAAATTGTTCTTTTGACAGCTGTTATTTCTCCCTAAGGGTTTTAAATTTCTGAGAAAAGCATTTTTGACTTTAAAATGTTTGTAACACCCTATTGAGGTTATGTTGGTTTACAATGTTATATAAATTTCAGGTGTGGAAAATTATAATTCAACTTCTGAAACAGTACAGCATGCTCACCCCCAAAAGTTCTATTTTCCGTCAGCCGCCGTGCAGTTGGCGTTCTTTGCCCATTCTCCCATCCTCCTGGCACTCCCACTAGAGTAGCCACTGCGCCGTATGCTTGTTTTTAACATTTCATGTTTGTATCCACAAAGGAGTGAAGTCACATGGTAGCTGTCTTTCTCTGCTTGATTTTTTTCACTTAGTATAATATTCTCAAGAACGTGAAGTTGCTCAGTTGTGTCCAAGTCTTTGCAACCCCATGGACTGTAGCCTACCAGGGTCCTCTCTCCATGGGACTTTCCAGGCAAGAATACTGGAGTGGACTGCCGTCTCCTTCTCCAGGGGATCTTCCCAATCCGGGGATTGAACCTGGGTCTCCCCGACATTGTGGGCAGATGCTTTGCCATCTGAACCACCAGGGAAGCCCATCCCCATTTCCAAAAATGTGAAGACTTCATCTTTCAATCATTTTAATTATCTTTTAATGATTTCTGATAATTTTTGTCTTTTTTTTTTTTGCTTTATTCCTCAGTTGGCACTCTGCTTTGGTTTTATTTATTTATTTTAGCTTTTAAAAAATTGTTTGGCTTCTTTTTTGGTTTCTTTAGTTCTCTTGTGTTTTGTTTTGTTTTTGGTTCTGTTTTCGTTTCTTTTGTGTATAGGTTACTTTGTTCTTGTTTCTATTTACAATTTGAGGTTTTGTCTTTTCTTTCTTTTTTCCTTTTCTTTAATCCTCATTGTGGTTTTCATTTGCATTTCCCTGATGACTAACAATGTTGAGCATCTTTTCATACATCTGGGACACCTGCATATCTTCTTTGGAAAAATGTCTATTCATTTCTTCTGCCCATATTTTAACTGAGTTGTTTCTTTTTTGGAGGTTGAGTTGTATGAGCTGTTTATGTTGTTTGGATCCCTTTTTGCTCATATTATTTACCAGTATTTCCTTCCATTCATTAAGTTGCCTTTTTTGTTCTGTTGGTGGTTTCCTTTGCTGTGGAAACTTTTAAGTAGGTCCCATTTGTTTATTTTTAGTAATTTATTTATTTATTTTATTTTTCGCTGTGCTTGATCTTCATTGCTGAGCATGGGCTTTCTCTAGTTGCAGTGAACGAGGGATGTTCTTTGTTGAAGTGGTTTCCCTTGCTGTGCAGTATGGACTCTAGGCACACAGGCTTTAGCGGTTGTCTTGTTGGCCCTAGAGTGTGGGCTCAGTAGTTGTGGTGTAGTTGTGGCTTAGTTATTCCATGGCATGTGGGATCCTCCTGGACAAGGGATTGAATCTGTGTCCCCGGCATCGGCAGGCAACCCCTTAACTGCTAGAGCACCAGGGAAGTCTCCTATGTGCTCAGTTTTGCTTTTATTTATTTTGTTTTATGCTGTTCAGTTGCTCAGTCATGTCTACCTCATTGTGACCCCATGGATTGCAGCACACCAAGCTTCCCTGTCCTTTGATGTCTCCCGGAGCTTGCTCAAACTCATGTCCATTGTACATGTGTGTACATGTATGCTCACCCAAGTTCATGCCCAAGTTCAAGAAGAATGAAAGCAGAGAAGCCAGTTAAGAAGCTCTTGCAGTACTCCAAGGGAGAGGTGGTGATGGATTGAACGTGAGGAGTGGCAGTAAAAGTGGAGAAATTGTGCAAATGAACTTATTCTTTAAGATTCTTCTCTGATATATTGCTTTTCTAACAAGGAAAAAAGTTGAATTTTTAAAAGCCAGGTCTTTAGTCCATGTAGCTATTTCCCCATACTACAACAATACCCAATGATTAATCCCATCAGAACCCTCATTAGGTTGAATCACATATAATTGCTGGTTTTTAAACATCAAGCCAGTCAGATATAATTAGTGTCTTATGGCTCAGTGTAAGAGACAAAATTCATCTGAACATGCTGACGCTGAGCATCTATTTTGTGCCAGCCTTGTGCTGGTTCCTACAACGTTCAGTTCAGTTCAGTTCAGTCGCTCAGTCGTGTCCGACTCTTTGCGACCCCATGAATCGCAGCATGCCAGGCCTCCTAAGTTCATGCCCAAGTTCAAGAAGAATGAAAGCAGAGAAGCCAGTTAAGAAGCTCTTGCAGTACTCCAAGGGAGAGGTGATGATGGATTGCACATGAGGAGTTGCAGTAAAAGTGGAGAGCTTGTGAAAATGAAGTTATTCTTTAAGATTCTTCTCTGATATATTGCTTTTCTAACAAGGAAAAAAGTGGAATTTTTAAAAGCCAGGTCTTTAGTCCATGTAGTTATTTCCCCATACTCCAACAATACCCAATGATTAATCCCATCAGAATACTGATTAAGTTAAATCACACATAATTGCTATTTTTAAAACGTCAAGCCAGTCAAATATAATTAGTGTCTTATGGCTCAGTATAACAGACAAAATTCATCTGAACATGCTCACACTGAGTGTCTATTTTGTGCCAGCCTTGTTCTGGTTCCTACAATGTTGTATGTGTTCATTTTAATCACCTGGGTTTCACCCAGGGACACTTAACTAAGGATCATGACCTTTATATCTGCATTCTAACCACCTAGACAAATTGGCAAATTTTAATACAAAGAGCCCTATTTGTACAGAAGAAGCAAGGTTGGGGTCCTTGGCAAAGCTAGAAATAAAAGAATCAACAAAGATAGTGGTTTGGGGATGGATTTTTCTGGTTCAAACTGATAATGTCCTCATGGTTGGTAATTGACTGAAGATCCGTGTAGTCTTGCCACACAACGTTGTATGTGTTCATTTTAATCACCTGAGTTTCACCCAGGGACACTTACTAAGGACCATGACCTTTATATCTGCGTTCTAACCACCTAGACAGTGACTGGCAAATTTTAATAGAAAGAACCCTATTTGTACAGAAGAAGCAAGGTTTGGGTCCTTGGCAAAGCTAAAAATAAAAGAATCCACAAAGATATTGGTTTGGGGATGGATTTTTCTGGTTCAAAATGATAATGTCCTCATGGTTGGTAATTGACTGAAGCAATAAAGGATTGGCAGGAATAGAAACAATTCTCTAACTCGTACTNGCCCTATTTGTACAGAAGAAGCAAGGTTGGGGTCCTTGGCAAAGCTAGAAATAAAAGAATCAACAAAGATAGTGGTTTGGGGATGGATTTTTCTGGTTCAAACTGATAATGTCCTCATGGTTGGTAATTGACTGAAGAGATAAAGAACTGGCAGAAATAGAAACAATTATAACTCCTACCAAAACCTAAGGGAGCATTGGTCTCATCCCTTGAGCCAAAGTCCTAAGAATAGGCAGGAAATAATTCTAAATTTGGAACTTAGCTGTCTTTGTGGTGTGGTGTTGTTTTTGAGATTGGTTCGTGCTTTGGAACATTATGCTGAAAGAGTGAAGTTGGATTCTGGTTTATGGACTCCATGGTGGGGACTGGGCTGAATGACAGGTAGAGCCAGTAGAAAGCTGCTATGACACCAAGTAGAATTGGTACTTCTTGGTGGGAGTATATGATTATGTAAAAGCAGCATGTGGCTTTTTGAAGAATGGCATTTCCTCAGCTAAGCCTGTGGCATCTACCATGACCTTATCAGCAACCTAATGTTCGTGATCTCTGAACTTACTCCTTGGCACCTGGCCCACATTCAGATCACGATATTCGTGGTGTGATGATAGACAAAATGGGCTCTCCTCTCACAAGGAAAAGAACACCGCCAGGAATAGCGCTTTTGTTCGAAATAATGGTGGTGATGATTTGACAGTGGTAACAATAATAAAGCGTTTATTAAGCACCAAAGATGTGCCAGCAGTATTCTAAACCCATTAGAAAAGTTAATCCTCACAACAATCCCATGGGATAAGCACTAAATGCTTTAGTAACTTGCTCTTATTTTCACAGCTCACAGTGGCAGGACTGGCAAATCACTTACACAGTGACTAGTCTTCTAGCCATAGTTACACTTCTCAGCCGTGAAACTTCCTTCTGCTGCACAAAAGCTTTGTTTCTACAGTATACTTTGTTTGGGAATCTTCTCACTTTACCTGGCCAGGACAACGTCTATATAGCCATTAAGACTCATTTAAGGAAACATGTGAAGATATCTTTAAGTCTCTTGTGATTTTCTTAGTACTTAGAATATTTCACTAAACACTAGTGTTCATTACGTGCCTGTTTGCCTTAACTGCTAATCTCTACACAATTCTTGCTTCTTTGTATCTTTGGGACCAGGTCAATGCATAATAAATGTTTTATGAGTTAATAATGAAAGAATGACTATAAGAGCTTAATTATTTGAGCAGAGCCAAAATTCAGACAGTAAGCAGCTCAAATGAATTGTCCTCAGAGAAGTGCTGTTGAAATGTATTTAATTGTCTATCCGTCATCTCTTTCTAATAGAATTTCCCCAGCCTCTGATGATGTAGTTCAACTGGAGCAACTTTGTCTCTGTAATGTGACCCTTCTCCTCTAAGCCACAGAGGATGATTCAGGAGAGCTACTCAGCTCCCGCTGAGCCAGAGAACTTCTTTTGGAATCAGCTATTATCTTGAATGTAGGATATGTAAATTTAAGAGCTATTGACCACAGTTGCTCCCCACGACTTGGACCAGGAAGCCCAAAGGCTTATCTGTAGCAAGTGCAAAAAGTGAGATTAAAAAAGTCAAGATATAAATTCAGGAAAATTTCCTGGATAGATCTCTTGTAGTATTCCAGTGACTGAGAGCAATAGGCTTCATGAGAAAATAATCATTTTTATTGTGCCCACTATCATATTCTCAAGTCTAGCAGAATAGGTATTTAATAATTATTTGTTTAATGAATAAATAGGCAGGGTCCTATAAAGATGAAATACCTGGAGGAAGGAAAAGGACAGCAGGTCTAGTTCTTATATCTCATGTAGGATTATAATTGATTGTCATAGTTGATGCCATCATTTGAACTTAGATTCTTATGTTCTGAAAAATGTTGCAAAAATTTACTTGGGTGGATTAGATAATTATGAGTTACCTGGAAAGCCTTTGTAAATGTTGAATTCTGGGTATCAGCCTATGGAAATTCTGATTCAGTTAGTTCAAGATGGGGTTTCCAGATTCTGCATTTTCTAAGTCTCCCAGATGTTTTACTGAACAAATAGATTTTTAGAGTTTCTTGAATTGCCACACCCTATGGTTCATTCATCTCCCAGTTCTAGTACTAGACTCTTTGTTCCATTAAGTGTGTTTTAGATAACATCAATTTGCCCTTCATCAGGGACTGCTGATGAAAGGATCAAATGTATGTAAAGAACAGCACAAACTGATTGCTCTGCTTTTAAAATTTCCTGGTGAAAAATCAGTTACCACCATCCTTCAATGAAGAAAACAACAATTCTTACTTTTGGCTCAGAAGTTTCAAGGTACCATCTAATCAGAACGTAGGACAAACCCCGCTTTTATGTGTGAAGGCACAAATCAGTAATATGACAAGGCCAGAGAATGTGGGTTTTTTAAAAACCCTATTTTCATCATTGTAAGCTGGCCTCATTTATCCTGACACTTTCTGTTTGCTTTCCACAGACTTAGTTTTATTCAAGATAAACTGGAAGCTGAAACTCTGCCCATAAACATAAATCGTGCCACTGTGAATTGTGAATGGGTCTGTAATTAGAGATCCTGAGAGACACGGTGCTGGTGGCTGCCTGTTTAAACAGGTGGTGCCTAAACTGTGATAAAGCGAATATTAATCAAGGCATCTGGGTTCTAACCCTCATTATTAATTGCTGTTGTTCACTCAGTCCTGTCCAACTCTTTGTGACCCCACCAACTGCACACCCTAGGCTTCCTGTCCTGCACTCTCTCTTGGAGCTTGCTCCAGCTCATGTCCATAGTTTCAGTGATGCCATCCATCTCATCCTCTGTCATCCCCTTCTCCTCCCGCCTTCTATCTCTCCCAGCATCAGGGTCTTTTCCAATGAGTCAACTCTTCACATCAGGTGGCCAGAGTATCAGAGCTTCAACTTCAGCATCAGTCTTTCCAATGAATATTCAGGGCTGATTTCCTTTAGAATTGTTTGGTTTGATCTCTTTGCTGTACAAGGGACTCTCAAGAGGCTTCTCTAAAACCACAGTTCAAAAGCATCAATTCTTTGGTGCTCAACTTCTTTATGGTCCAACTCTCACATCCATACATGACTACTGGAAAAATCATAGTTTGACTACATGGACCTTTGTTGGCAAAGTGATGTCTCTGCTTTTTAAGACACTGTCTAGGTTTGTCATAGCTATTCTTTCAAGGAACAAGTATCTTTTACTTTTGTGGCTGCAGTCATCATTTGCAGTGATTTTGGAGCCCAAGGAAATAAAATCTGTCACTGTTTCTACTTTTTCCTCCTCTATTTACCATGAAGTGATGAAACGGTATGCCATGATCTTCATTTTTTGAATGTTGAAGTTTAAGCCAGCTTTTTCACTCTCTCACTTTCATCAAGAGGCTCTTTAGTTCCTCTTCTCTTCCTGCCATTAGAATGATATCATCTGCGTGCATGAGGTTATTTCTCCTGGTAATCTTAATTCTGGCTTGTCATTCATCCAGCCTGGCATTTCACATGATATTCTCTGCAGAGAAGTTAAATAAGCAGGGTGAAAATAAACAGCCTCGATGTACCTTTTCCTATTTTGAACCAGTGCATTTCCCCATCCCGTTCTGTTACTTCTTGTCCTACATCCAGGAGGGAGGTAAAATGGTCTAGTATTCCCATCTCTTTAAGAATTACCCACAGTTGTGATCCACACAGTCAAAGGCTTCAGTGTAGTCAATAAAGCAGAAGTAGATGTTCTTCTGGAATTCCCTTGCTTTATCTATGATCCAACAGCTTTTGATAATTTGACCTCTAGTTCCTCTGCCTTTTCTAAATCCAGCTTGTACATTTGGTACTTCTTGGTTCACATACTGCTGAAGACTTGCTTGAAGGATTTTGCGCATTACCTTGCTAGCTTGTGAAATGAGTGCAATTGCACTGTAGTTTGAACATTGCTGATGAGCTGGATGCATTACACAACCATTTTTCTTTTTGGGGTCTCCATGTCCTTATCTCACATTGAGTGATGCATTAATGTTGTTCTCAAGGACTCAGGGATCCCAAATAATACTGACTTATAAATCAAAAGCAAATTTTTTGGCTGATCATTGAACATTGCATTGGATAATATCTGAGATTCCTTCCGGCTCTTAGATAAAAAGAAGCCCTGTCTGTTTTCCTTGCTCTGGTAAAGTCAGGTCTTCACAGTTCTCCCTTAACCATAGACAAAGTGTACTTATGATTCTGCTCTATTGCATGTGGGATTAAATCCTCAGATAATATGAGATTTCATAATAAATACTTGTCTCTGTTACATATGGGATTAAATCTTCAGATAAAATGAGATTTCATAATAAATACTTGTGTCTGTTATGTATCAGATTAAATCATCAGATAATATGACATTTCATAATAAATATTTATCTCCTGTGAACATATGTGCCAATCATCCCGCTCCGCGTTCTTAGAGGACACGCGGGAAAGGCAGAGTGTGTGATCTCTGCTCACAGTGGTTTCCCATCTGCCCCGCTCTTAGACTTTCTGCACTCCTGCTACGGTCTGTGTGTGGCGTCACAAAGAAGTCACCGTGCCCAGGTTGGTCCCCACCACCCTGCCTTTCCAGGGTCGTCCTGCTCATTCTTCAGAGTTCGGTTGAAGCACACGCTTCTGCTGCCTCGTGCTCCGTCTTGATGGAGCTGAAGCTCCTCGTTTGTGCCCCGCTCTCCCTTCCCGCGGCGAGGTCACCGCTTGGGTCACGTCTTGTTCGTGTTGCCGTCACCACTGCTGTCTCTTCCCTCCTCTGGATCATCAGTGGTTTGGAGGCAGGGAGCATGCCTTTTTCACGTCTGCATTTTTCAAAGCAGGCACTAACTAGTGTTCTATTTGCTTACAGAGGGAGTGACTGGTTCGGTGGAAAACTAAGCCCAGAGTTGTGCACGCTCTACTCTGTCATGTATACTTTCTGTGATGGAGATGAAGGGGGTGAGTGCAAGTCCCACTTAAACTAACCCCCCAGCTCCTGTCTCACCTGAGCGGTGCCAAGCCTTGGGACTGATGTCAGCGTTGTCCCTGATTGTTCTTCCTTGCCTGATGAGGAGCGTCCTTAGGTCTTTAATTCTAGCTGCACTCATTTATCTTTTGATGTGCTGTTTACATTCCTGTATCATTTACATAATCTGTAAGTCTGATGATAATTGCAAAGTCTGCTAAGTAAATTCTCATGAAGGGCAAAAGGTGATTTCTGACGGCCTGACAACCTCTTCAGGTGACAAACTAAAGACCCAAACTGTGGTTTTCTAGGAAGCATTTGCTGTTGCAAGTGGCACATTCATGCTTTGCATTCAGTACTGCAGCTGACCTTCTGATTCCCATAGTTGTTTTTACCTTTTATTGCACAACTGCTGTGTTTCAAAATGTTAATTGCAATTTCTCAGTCAGTCTTAACAGTTGCTCCTTAGCCCCATTGCAGATGAGTTTCAGAATAGATATGAACAGCTCAAAGTAACAGAGCTGGAAAGTGACTCAATTAGGATTTGAACTTGGTTGTGGTTGGCTTCAGAGCTGAAGCTCTTTCTGTTTTGACATAGTGTTATTCCACTATGACTAATTTTGTTACATAGCAGTTTATTGTCAGCCTGCATCCTAATGACCCTCCGACTTTCCCCCTGAGTTTGAGCAGAGCCATTAGATATTTCAGAAAGGAATCTTTCTTCAATTGTGACATCTATGGGAAAGCAAAACAAAACAAGACAACAACAACAACAACAAAACACAAGTAAAAGTGGAACTACCACATTAACCATTGGTTTTACTCCTGGGAATCTACCCAAGGAAAACAAAACCACTAATTCCAAAGCGATATATGTGGCGGCATGCTCATTGAAACATTGTTTATAATTGCCAAGCTATGGAAGCAACCTATATGCCTATCCATAGATAGATGAATAGATAAAAATGTGGCATATGGGGAAGTTTTATAATCATAGTCTCAATTTCAATACTTGTGATTAGTCTGTTTTTATTTTCTGTTTCATCATGCTTCAGTCTCGGGAAATTGTTAATTTCTAAGAATTTGTCCAGTTATTCTAGGTTGTCCATTTTATTGGCATGTTGCTTGTAGTTGCTTGCAATAGTCTCTTATGATTCTTTATATTTCTAGGGTGTCTGTTGTAACTTCTTTTTCATTTATCTCTTCATCAGTTTGAGCCCACTTCCTTTTTTTCTTGATGAGTCTGGCTAGAGGTTTATCAACTTTGTTTATCTTCTAAAAGAACCACTTCTAGTTTCGCTGAGTTTTTTCCTATCGTTTTCTTCATTTCTATTTCATCTATTTTTGTCCTGATCTTTTTGATTTCTTCCCTTCTGCTATTTTTGAGTTTTGCTTGTTCTTTCTTTAGTCCTTTAAGTATAATGTCAGGTTTTCTTAGGTTTGTGATTTTCCTTCCTTCCTGAGGTAAGATTGTATCACTATAGATTTTCCTCTTAGAACTGCTTTTGCTGCATCCTATAGGTTTTGGGCGGAGAAGGCAATGGCACCCCACTCCAGTACTCTTGCCTGGAGAAGCCCATGGACGGAGGAGCCTGGTGGGCTGCAGTCCATGGGGTCGCTAAGAGTCAGATACGACTGAGCGACTTCACTTTTACTTTTCAATTTGATGCATTGGAGAAGGAAATGGCAACCCACTCCAGTGTTCTTGCCTGGAGAATCCTAGGGATGGGGAGCCTGGTGGGCTGCCGTCTATGGAGTCGCACAGAGTCGGACACGACTGAAGCGATTTAGCAGCAGCAGCATAGGTTTTGGATGATTGTGCTTTCATTTTCATTTGTCTCCAAGTGTTTGATTTTCTGTTTTATTTCTTCTGTGATCCACTAGTTGTTTAGTAGCATAGTATTTAGCCTCCACCTGCTTTACAGTTTTTTTTTTTTTTTTCTCTTGTAGTTGATATCTAATCTCATAGTATTGTGATTGGGGCAGATGCTTGATGTAATTTTGATTTTCTTAAATTTACTGAGGTTTGCTTTGTGGCCCAGCATGTGGTGAATCTTGGAGAATGTTCCCTTGTGCACGTGAGAAGAATGTGTATTCTGCTACTTTTGAGTGGAATCCTCTATAAGGTATCAATTAGGTCTATCTGGCTTAACAAGTTACTTAAGTTCTGTGTTTCCTTATTTGTTTTCTGGATGATCTGTCCATTAATGTGTTACTGTCATTTTCCCTTCTCCTTTTTTGGCTGTATTTGACTTATGTATTGGGATGCTCTTATGGTGGGTGTGTATATGTTTACAAATTATTGTATCTTCTTCTTGGGTTGATCACTTGATCATTATGTAGTGTCCTTCTTTGTCTTTTTTAATGGTCTTTATTCTAACGTCTATTTTGTCTCATGTGAGTATTGCCACTGCACCTTTCCTTTGATTCACATGTGCATAGACTCCCCTTTTCCATTTCTTCACTTTCAGCCTGTATTTGTCCCTAGGACTGAAGCGGATCTCTTAAAGACAACATATATACAGGTCTTGTGTTTTTATCCATTCAGCCAGTCTGTGTCTTTTGGTTGGAGCAGTTAATCCATTTGTGTTTGAAGTAATTGTTGATATCCGTGTTCTTATTGCCATTTTTGGGTAACTGTTTTGGATTTGTTTCTGTAGGCCTTTTCCCCTCCTTTCCTCTTTTTTCCTCTTCTCTTGTGATTTGATGGGTAACTTTAGTGTCATGTTTGAGTTCCTTTTTCTTTATTTGTGTGTGTTTCTGTTGTATTGCTTTGGCCAAAATGTTCATTTGGATTTGTCTGAGAACCTGAATGAACTCTTTGGCCAACCCAATAGATTTTTGGTTTCAGGTTACCATGAGGTTTTGATATAGCTGTCTATATATAAACAAGGTTGCTTTAAGCTGTTGGTCTTTTAATTCTAAATTCATTTCCAATACTGCATTTCTGCTCTCCTCTATCACAGTTGCTGCTTTTCATATTATATTTGTGTGCAAATGATTTCACACCTTTCCAGTAGTCATGTAGAAATATGGAGTTGGACCATAATGTAGGTTGAGCGCTGAAGAACTGATGTTTTCAAACTGTGGTGTTGGAGAAGACTCTTGAGAGTCCCTTGGACATCAAGGAGATCAAACCAGTCAATCCTAAAGGAAATCAACTCATTGGAGGGGAATGGAGAGGAAATTCTTAAGGAAATCCCTCATTGGAGGGACTGATACTGAAGCCTAAACTCCAATACTTTGGCCACATGATGGAAAGAGCCAAGTTGTTGGAAAAGACCCTGGTGCTGGGAAAGATTGAGGGCAGGAGAAGAAGGGGGAACAGAGGATAAGATGGTTGGATGGCATCATTGACTCAATGGACAGGAGTCTGAGCAAACTCCGACAGATAATGAAGGGCAGGAAAGCCTGGCATTCTGCAGTCCATGAGGTCACAAAGAACCAGGCACAACTTGGCAACTAAACAATGGTAACAACTCTACGTTTGCCTTTACTGGTGAGCTTTTCCATTTGTAATTTTCTCGTTTCTGGTTTTTGTGTGTGTGTGTTTAGAGGAGTTCCTTTAACATTTGTTTGCAAAGCTGTTCTGGTGGTGCTGAGTTGCCTTAGCTGTTGCTTGTCTGTAAATCTTTTGATTTCTCCATCAAACTTGAGTGTGAGCCTTGCTGGTTAGAGTATTCTTTGTTCTAGGGCTTTTCATTTCATTATTTTAATATATCATGCCACTCCCTTTTGGCCGATAGTTTCTGCTGATAAATCAGCTGGTAATCTTATGATGTTTCCCTTGTATATTATCTGTTGCTTTTCCCTTGTTGCTTTTAATAATTTTTCTTTGCCTTCAACTTTGGTCAGTTTGCTTGCTATGTGTCTCAGTGTGTTCCTATTTGGGGTTATTCTGCCTGGGACTCTGCTGCCTGGACTTAGGTGAATGTTTCCTTTCTTATGTTAGGGAAGTTTTCAGCTATTACGTCTCTTCAAATACTTTTTCAGGTCCTTTCTCAGGTTATTTTTTTAACCTTAACAGTGTGACTTGTCTCATATAGAAAGCATTTGGAGTTGTTGTTTAGTCACGTTTGGAGTAAGAATTAAATAAAATTTAAAGACTTTCTCAAAGAAAGGCCACTTTCCTGCTCCCTAGATTGACCTTCTACATTTAATAAGACTTTCAGTGTTTCCCCTGCTTCTTTGCAATCTCACTCTGGTTTTGTTCCACAACAGACAGAAACCAAAGAACCATGGCCTCTCTAAGAGGCAAGCTGAGGGGGAAAGCAGCTCTGCAGCTGCTTGCACCTTGGTGTCACATAATCACTCATAATTCATCTGCATATCTGATCAGAAAGGAGTCTAATTATCTTCTCTCTCTAAAATTTCTCTGGAGAGAAAACTTTTCCTCCCTCCCTAAGACAAGTAATATCTTTGAGCTTAATTTCACCTTGGGGAAGCAGAGGAGAGAGAGAGAAAAAAAAAATGTATTTTTTCCTTTTTTATGTAATTAGTTTTTTTTTTAAACCCTGGTTTTCTAATTTTATAGAGAATTATTTAAAGTACTTAGACCCTAAACACAATATGTTATCAGGGAACCCCAATATGTGTGCAGTGGTAGAAACTAAGTTCTAATTCACATATTTCTTCCCTTGAATTCCATTTCCCACCATCCAAGCTCACTGGGGCCAGAGGGAGGCTTAACTTAAACTGTATATTATGATGTCATATTACATAACATTTTATGTGTGTGTCTCTGTGTGTGTGTAGCTTAGCATAATGAGGTGGAGAGAAGCGTTTTCCCCCAATCATTTTGCCTAATGTCACCAGCTTAGATGAGTAATTCAGGCCTCTCAATGGCAAATTTTCAGGTGTTCATTATCTGGTTGATTACTTCAGTTTCCCACTACACAGATGTAGACTGAATTAATGAGGTGAACAAGATTACAGACATTATACAAGGGAGTCTGTAAAGATTCTGCTTTGCACTTAAGAGATTAGCAAAGATGTCCAAGATGTGAGTTTGGAGAGACATTTGTTTCGGTGAGATCCATTTCCATCGCCCTGCGTGTGTTTTATTTCTCACCTACCTGGTGTGTGAGGAAATAGAGTTTTGTGTGGGTGCTGCTTTCATGGGTCAGGGAATTGGAGATGATCAAATGATTCATTTCAAGGTAAGGGACTGAAATCAAACCCTCTGATTGTCCTCAGTTGGAATCTTTTTTTCCCCAGCATGAAGAAAACTGATTTCTGATAAGCCAGAGCAGTAAGCAGAGAATAAATCAGGTGAACCTGGAGCATTATTGCATTAGATTGTCAAAAGTACAAGGCAGGCAATGTGCCTTGTTCAAATTTGTACCTTCAGTACCATATAGTGGGCAATCAACTGACAGTATTTTTCAATATCCATAATAGCAGTGGCTTCAGCTTAAAAAGCACTTTGAGATGCACCAGTGTCTTTAATATTTATTACTTAATACAAGTGCCAGTAGAACAAAGCTGAATATATGATCCTTACTTTGCGAATAAGGAAACAGACACTGATAATTTAAGAAATTGCTCCAAGTCACAGCTCAGTTCAGTTGCTCAGTTATGTCCGACTCTTTGCAACCCAGTGGACTGTGGAATGCCAGGCTTCCCTGTCCATCATCAACTCCTAGAGCTTGCTCAAATTCATGTCCATTGAGTCAGTGATGCAATCCAACCATCTTATCCACTGTCATCCCCTTCTCTTCCTGCCTCCAACCTTTCCCAGCATCAGGGTCTTTTCCAATGACTCAGTTCTTCACATCAGGTGACTGAAGTACTGGTTTCAGCTTTAGCATCACTCCTTCCAAAGAACACCCAGGACTGATCTCCTTTAGGATGGACTGGTTGGATCTCCTTGCAGTCCACGGGACTCTCAAGAGTCTTCTCCAACACCACAGTTCAAAAGCATCAATCTTCAGTGCTCAGCTTTCTTTATACTCCAACTTTAACATCCATATGTGACTACTGGAAAAACCATAGTTTGACTATATGGGCCTTTGTTGGCAAAGTAATGTCTCTGCTTTTTAATATGCTGTCTAGGCTGGTTATTGCTCTTCTTCCAAAGAGCAAGCATCTTTTAATTTCATGGTTTCACTCACCATCTGCAGTGATTTTGGAGCTCCCATAAGTAAAGTCTATCACTGTTTTCCCTATCTATTTACCATGAAGTGATGGGACCAGATGCCATGATTTTAGTTTTATGAATGTTGAGTTCTAAACCAACTTTTCCACTCTCCTCTTTCACCTTCATCAAGAGACTCCTTAGCTCTTCTTCACTTTCTATCATAAGGGTGGTGTTAACTGCATATGTGAGGTTATTGATATTTCTTCTGCCAATCTTGATTCCAGTTTGTGCTTTATCCAGCCCATCATTTCACATGATGTATTCTGCATATAAGTTAAATAAACATGGTGACAATATGTAAATAAGCCACCTTGCTGTACTCCTATCCCAATTTGGAACCAGCCTGTTGTTCCATGTCCAGTTCAAACTTGCTTCTTGACCTGCAAACATTTCCCAGGAGGCAGGTGAGGTGGTCTGGTGTTCCCATCTCTTCAAGAATTTTACACAGTTTAATGTGATCCACACAGTCAAAGACTTTGGCATAGTCAATAAAGCAGAGCTAGATGTTGCTCTGGAACTCTCTTGTTTTTTGATGATCCAACAGATATTGGCAGTTGGATCTCTGGTTCTTCTCCCATTTTAAATCTAGCTTGCACAACTGGAAGTTCACAGTTCACATACTGTTGAAGCCTCACTTGGAGAATTTTGAGCATTACTTAACTAGCATGTGAGGTGAGTGCAATTGTGTGGTAGTTTGAACATTCTTTGGCATTGCCTTTCTTTGGGATTGTAATGAAAACAAACCTTTTCCAGTCCCGTGGCCACTGCTGAGTTTTTGAAGACATAGAGCAGGTATTTATTAGTACACAAAGGTCCATCTAGTCAAGGCTATGGTTTTTCCAGTGGTCATGTATGGATGTGAGAGTTGGACTGTGAAGAAAGCTGAGGGCTGAAGAATTGATGCTTTTGAACTGTGGTGTTGGAGAAGACTCCTGAGAGTCCCTTGGACTGCAAGGAGATCCAACCAGTCCATTCTGAAGGAGATCAGCCCTGGGATTTCTTTGGAGGGAATGATGCTGAAGCTGAAACTCCAGTACTTTGGCCACCTCATGCAGAGAGTTGACTCATTGGAAAAGACTCTGATGCTGGGAGGGATTGGGGGCAGGAGGTGAAGGGGACGGCCGAGGATGAGATGGCTGGATGGCATCACTGACTCGATGGACGTGAGTCTGAGTGAACTCCGGGAGTTGATGATGGACAGGGAGGCCTGGCGTGCTGCGATTTCTGGGGTCTCAAAGGGTCAGACACGACTGAACAACTGAACGGAACAGAACTGAACTGATGAGGGCTGGCAAAAGCTCTTCCATATCTCAGTTGATTCTTCTTGTTCTGCCTCTGCTGCCCTCATTTTTTGTAAAGTTTGAAAGAAACATGAATGAATGAATGAATGAATGATGGCTAGGGTAATATACCATGTCTCCAGATTGGAGAGATTACCTTGGCAATCTTATTTAACTTCTGCTTAATTAATAGCACCCTGCTTATCTAACTTCTTTGCAGAGTACATCAAGCAGTATTCCAGCATGGATGACTCACAAGCTGGAATCAAGATTGCCAGGAAAATATTATCAGCTTCAGATATGCAAATGATACCACTTTAATGGCAGAAAGTGAAGAGGAACCAAAGAGCCTCTTTGCCGGGGTCCAGCCCCGGTGGATCCAGGGTATTCGAAGCAGGGACAGAGTTGGTGAGGACAGACTTATTTATTTAGAAATATGAAGAAAGATTAGGAAAGAATAGTCTAGTACTAAAATTAGTGGAGAAAAGAGGCTGATATTCTTTGGTTTGCACGGAAAGCTAATAAAGTCTCAAGACAAGAAACTTGCACCATCTACATTAGGCCACAGGTGCCCGCTTGAATAGCGGAGGGTGCCCCACCTTGGGCTCCCTCTCACGTGGGTCTTAGAAGCCCAGGCAAATAAGTAGACATGGAATGCCTCCGCGTTCCAAGGGATCAGCCAGAAAAAGAGGGAGGGAGACGGAGAAAGAGAGAGAGAGAGAGAGAGAGAGTCGACACAGAGGGAGCCAGATTTCCAAGAAACTAGTTTGAGAAACTGATTTGAGAAACTGGTCCGTCCTTTATTTTCCAGGAAAGCTTTTTATACTTCTGGTTGTACATAGAGATCAGTGGATAATACAAAGTTATGCAGGGTCAGCATCTCTGACCCTTATCAAGACCAGGCTTTCTTTCTGCAAATCTTTCGTATACAAAGGGTCTCAGGTGATTTACATTATCTTCTGGCCAAAAGGCCTGTTAACATTTTATGGCTCTCTTCCTTAATTAATATTAATCTCATTTTCCTTGTAGTGTTTTTCCTTAATCTGCATCACCTTCAAAGTACTAAATAAAGTTACATTAAAAGGTGTGAAAACTTGGCAGCAAGTATTGGCTCAACAATGAAACCCTTAATCAGGCCTATTCTAATGATTTTGACTCCTCTCAGAAGCCCCTACATTCCTAGGATGTTTTAAGCTTCCTATGCCTCTCCAGGTCGGGAGGCTGTGAGCAATCACATGCGCAGTTGTAAAAGGTCTGGACAGACCTGTCAGGTAAGTTAGAAAGCTACCAGAGGGGTTTGAGCGGAGACACTCCTTTTATAAGCAGGAGACTGTTAGCTGGAGCTCTAAGTTAGCTTTTTCCAGAAAAAGGTGGTGGGGGGATAGCCCCCTGTTAATATCAGAGGAGTTGGTGAAAGCATAATGCAGTAAGGTAGGCAGACTCTGGTTTTGGGGGTAGATGCTCGAGAATTTCCAGGGGGACCCCTGAGGCTCGATCCCGCCTTTGCATATGCCGAGCCTCCTTCCTCATGACCTTTGCCATGGGCGGGATTCCTCACGCTGGCTCCCGGCACCTCTTGATGAAGGTGAAAGGGGAGAGTGACAAAGCTGTCTTAAAGCTCAACATTAAAAAATGAAGATCATACCATCTGATCCTATCATTTTATGGCAAATAGATGGGGAAAATGTGGAAATTGTGTCAGATTCCATTTTCTTGGGTTCTGAAATCAATGTAGACAGTGACGGCAACCACGAAATTTAAAGATGCTTGCTTCTTGGAAGAATAGCTATGACAAACCTAGACAATGTATTAAAAAGCAGAGACATTACTTTGCTGACAAAGGTTCATCTAGTCAAAGCTATGGTTTTTCCAGTAGTCATATATGGAGGTGAGAGTTGGACCATGGAGAAGGCTGAGCACCGAAGAACTGACAATTTCTAACTGTAGTGCTGGAGAAGACTCTTGACAGTTCCTTGGACTACAAGCAGATCAAACTTGTGAATCCTAAAGGAAATCATCCCTGAATATTCATTGGAAGGACTGATGCTATAGCTGAAACTCCAATTCTTTGGCCACCTGATGTGAAGAGCTGACTCAATGGAAAAGAACCTGATGTTGGGAAAGACTGAAGCCAGGAGGAGAAGTGGGTGACAGAGGATGAGATGGCTGGATTGCATCACTGACTCAATGGACTTAAGTTTGAGCAAGCTCAACAAGGTAATGAAGGACAGAGAAGCCTGGTGTGCGGCAGTTCATGGAGGTCACAAGGAGTTGGACACAACTTAGTGCTGAACAACAACAGTCACTAAGTCACATCCAATTCTTTTACAACCACAAGGACTTCAGCTCCCCTACCCCCACCCCTCCAGGCTCCTTTGCCCATGGGATTTTCTAGGCAAGAATACTGGAGTGGATTGCCATTTCCTTCTCTGAGGAAGCTTCCCGACCAAGGGATTGAACCCACATCTCCTGCTTGGCAAGCAGATTCTTTACCACTGAGCTACCTGGGAAGACCTGGTGATGATGACATTGGTTAAAAAATAAGTGCAGAGATCTGGGAAGGGGCTGTGTGCCTATCAGTTCAGCCCATAGATAGTCTGTATTCCTAAGTGTTGAAAGCAAAATAGACCCTGAGCTGTTTCTGTTAATACTGTGAGGCCTAGGAGCACCCTTTACCAGCATCCCACCTTATCACATCTCTTCAAACCAGCTTGCATTGAGCTTACAGAGTTGAAAGGGAGAAGAAATGATGAAAATTCTCCTGGCTAGTCAAGGGATTTAGGGGGAGTAGTCAGTTCCTCTGGAAGAAGGATTTGATTATCATCCTAAACAGTCCTTTTTAGAGGGGCCACAGGGTCAGTGAACTCCAACTTACGCAGAGAGGATTATAAAACCTCTCTGTGCACTACTTATCTTCTCAGGGTGTGCCCTATATAGGTGAAGTGACCTTTCTGAGTTAGGCAAGCAGTGAGGGCCTCTGGTTCTTCAGGGTAGTGGCTGGATATTGGTTGGGCAGAAATACCTAGTTTTGACACAAGTTGTGAACCTCAGAGTCTCTTGACCTACCCCAGGGAAATGTTTTATAAATTCAGAGGTAGAGTGAGTGTGCTATGAGAAATTAGAGTAATTAAAATAAAAGCCAATATTTATTAAATATCTATGATGTGAAAGAACTAAAGTGAAAGTAAAAGTTACTCAGTTATGTCCGACACTTTGCGACCCCATGGACTGTTGCCTGCCAAGTTCCTCCGTCCATGGAGATCTCCAGGCAAGAATATTGGAGTTGGTAGCCATTCCCTTATCCAGGTGATCTTTCTGAGCCAGTGATTGAACCCAGGGACAGGGGAGCCTGGTGGGCTGCTGTCTATGGGATCGCACAGAGTCGGACATGACTGAAGCGACTTAGGAGCAGCAGTTCTTGTATTGCAGGCAGATTCTTCATCATTTGAGCCAACAGGTACTGACACTATTCTAGACACTGGGGAAAAAATCAGTGGGGTGAGAGTTGAGGAGTTAGGAGAAGAAAAATACAGGCACAAATATCTAACTTCATAAGGCATATATTCAAGAATGGATGTCAGATAATACATAAAATAATTAAATGAAATTTATAGTATGTTAAATGGTGACAAATATTGCAGAAAAAATGTAATGATGTTAAGGAAGGTGGGGGAGATGTTGCAGTTTAAGTGGTTTGATCAGAAAACACCTCACTGAGATGACATTTGAGCAAAAACTTAAGGAGATGAAGAAGTGAACCACATGGATATCTGGAAGATAACTTTAGAGAGAAGGTCAGGCTGTTTCAGGTAAGTGGTGAATGAGCTGAAAGGTCAGTTCAGTTCAGTTCAGTCGCTCTTTGTGACTCTTTGTGACCTCATGAATTGCAGCACGCCAGGCCTCCCTGTCCATCACCAACTCCCAGAGTTCACTCAAACTCATGTCCATCGAGTCAGTGATGCCATCCAGCCGTCTCATCCTCTGTCATCCCCTTCTCCTCCTGCCCCCAATCCCTCCCAGCATCAGAGTCTTTTCCAATGAGTCAACTCTTCGCATGAGGTGGCCAAGGTACTGGAGTTTCAGCTTTAGTATCATTCCTTCCAAAGAAATCCCAGGGCTGATCTTTAGAATTGACTGGTTGGATCTCCTTGCAGTCCAAGGGACTCTCAGGAATCTTCTCCAACACCACAGTTCAAAAGCATCAATTCTTCAGCACTCAGCTTTCTTCACAGTCCAACTCTCACATCCATACATGACCACTGGAAAAACCATAGCCTTGACTAGACAGACCTTTGTTGGCAAAGTAATCTCTCTGCTTTTGAATATGCTATCTAGGTTGGACATAACTTTTCTTCCAAGGAGTAAGTGTCTTTTAGTTTCATGGCTGCAGTCACCATCTGCAGTGATTTTGGAGCCCAGAAAAATAAAGTCTGACACTGTTTCCACTGTTTCCCCATCTACTTCCCATGAAGTGATGGGACCGGATGCCATGATCTTCATTTTCTGAATGTTGAGCTTTAAGCCAACTTTTTCACTCTCCACTTTCACTTTTATCAAGAGGTTTTTTAGTTCCTTTTCACTTTCTGCCATAAGGGTGGTGTCATCTGCATATCTGAGGTTACTGCTATTCCTCCCAGCAATCTTAATTTCAGCTTGTGTTTCTTCCAGTCCAGCATTTCTCATGATGTACTCTGCATATAAGTTAAATAAGCAGAGTGACAATATACAGCTTTGATGTACTCCCTTTCTTATTTGGAACCAGTCCATTGTTCCATGTCCAGTTCTAACTGTTGCTTCCTGACTTGCATACAGATTTCTCAAGAGGCAGGTCAGGTGGTCTGTTACTCCCATCTCTTTCAGAATTTTCCAGTTTATTGTGTTTCACACAGTCAAAGGCTTTGGCATAGTCAATAAAGCAGAAATCTATGTTTTTCTGGAAGTCTCTTGCTTTTTCCATGAGCCAACAGATGCTGGCAATTTGATCTCTGGTTCCTCTGCCTTTTCTAAAACTAGCTTGAACATCTGGAAGTTCATGGTTCACATATTGCTGAAGCCTGGCTTGAATAATTTTGATATTACTTTACTAGCATGTGAGATGAGTGCAATTGTGCAGTAGTTTGAGCATTCTTTGGCATTGCCTTTCTTTGGGATTGGAATGAAAACTGACTTTTTCCAGTCCTGTGGCTACTGCTAAGTTTTCTACATTTGCTGGCATATTGAGAGATGTGTATAAGAGACAGAACTTAGTTCCCCAATGATAGGCAGGGGGGTATTGTGGAAATGAGGAAGAAATGAAGGCAAGTGGAGGGGGTCTGTGACTCTGCCAGGGATGGACAGGGTAGGGAGAAGAGGACAACTGACAAGTTATATAAGTCAACATAATTTATGTGGGACATGTATGTATATTTGTGTTTCAACCATGTCTAACTTTGAAATTAAAGAGTTTTGTTGCCCAAAGCTTAATAAGCAAGAGTGTTACCACTGGTACTCCCTGGCTGAGTACAGAAGGACTTGTTTTTATTATTATTTTTTTTTAA
>SJYT01060162.1:150189-212595 GCA_006410635.1 Cephalophus harveyi | reverse complement strand
GCTTTGGCTCCATCCCTTCATTCTTTCTGGACTTATTGCTCCACTGATCTCCAGTAGCATATTGGGCACCTAATGACCTGGGGAGTTCCTCTTTTGATATCCTATCATTTTGCCTGTTCATACTGTTCATGGGGTTCTCAAGGCAAGAATACTGAAGTGGCTTGCCATTCCCTTCTCCAGTGGACCAAGTTCTGTCAGCCCTCTCCACCATGACCCGCCCGTCTTGGGTTGCCCTGCAGGCATGGCTTGGTTTCATTGAGTTAGACAAGGCTGTGGTACTAGTGTGATTAGATTGACTAGTTTTCTGTCAGTATAGTTTCAGCATGTCTGCCCTCTGATGCCCTCTTGCACCATCTATCATCTTACTTGGGTTTCTCTTACCTTGGGTGTGGGGTATCTCTTCACAGCTGCTTAAGCAAAGCGCAGTCACTGCTCCTTACCTTGGACGAGGGGTATCTCCTTACCGCCGCTGTTCAAGACCCCCAAATGGCTAAGACGACTACAGATTAACTTGACTTCCCTGCACTGCCTCGAAGGTCACAAACAGCATCGAATCACACCACAGTGGCACGTGTGACAGCCCTGTGGCACTTCGAGGGAAATCCACAGATCTCTGTGTCACTTCTTCGGGAAAACTGACACTGCTGCTACAGCTAGGGAGGAAAACGGACATGTATGTTTCCACGCGAGAAGAGTCCTGAATCTCCTGTGGAGACTCCAGAGGAACCCCAAGATCCATGTGAGCCCTGGAGAGGAAACCTCAGGTTCCAGTTTCGCCTCCAGACAGGGACTTACAACCCGGCACCGACTGGAGAGGAATCCTGAAGGGCCCCTCTCCACTCGCATGGAGACTGGCCTTTCCTGATGCCACACGAGTGGTTCCCTGAGGTTCCCGTTGTAACTCGAGAGAAACCTGCCGCAACTCGAGAAAAACCAGGGCGTTCTGCCCTCCAGGCAAGATGAGGCCCTTTTACGCTGTGGCGTCTCCAGGGAAATCACGACTTCCCTCTTGAACCTCGCAACGGTCCGTCGCACCCTTGCTGCAACTCAAGAAGTTCCCCAACATACCCTTCTCCAATCGAGAGGAACACTTATGGTCCCACCACAACTCAAGAGGAGCCCCCTTTCCCCCTCCTCCGCTCCAGATGATGGTTCCTTTCCCTGCTTCATCGGGAATGGATTCTGGCATTCCAAACGCACAGCAAGAGGATGTGCTCTCAACAGGAAAGTCAAGAGGAACTCCAGGGGTCATGCCATCATTCCAAAAGACCCCCAAATGTCTAAGCCCACTACAGATGGACTTAATTTCCCTGAACTGCCTCGATGGTCACCAACCGCATCAAATCACACCACAGTGGCACGTGCGACAGCCCTGTGACACCTCAAGGGAAATCCACAGATCCCTGTGTCAGTTCTTCGGGAAAACTGACACTGCTGCTACAGCTCGGGAGGGAAACAGACATGGATGTTTCCAAGCGAGAAATGTCCTGAATCGCCTGTGAGAATCCAGAGGAACCCCAAGATCCATGTGAGTACTGGAGAGGAAACCTCATATTCCAGCTTCGACTCCAGATGGGGACTTAGGACCCTGCACCGACTGGAGAGGAATCCCGAGGGGACCCTCTCGACTTGCATGGAGACTGGCCTTCCCTGAGGCCTCATGAGTGGGTCCCTGAGGTTCCCATCGTAACTCGAGAGGAACCTGCCGCAACTCGAGAAAAACCAGGACGTTCTCCTCTCCAGGCGAGATGAGGCCCTTTGGCGCTGTGACGTCTCGAGGGAAATCACGCCTTCCCTCTTGAACCTCGCAAGGGTCCTTCACACCCTTGCTGAAACTCACGAGGTTCCATGACATACCCGTCTAAACCTGGGAGGAACACCGAGGATCCTGGCACAACTCAAGAGGAGCCCTGTTTCCCCCTCATGAGTTCGAGATGAGGGTTCCTTTCCCTGCTTCTTCGGGAAAGCATTTCCAGCATTCCCGACGCCTCTCAGGAGGAGCCGCTCTCAACAGGACAGTCGAGAAGAACTCCAGGGACCGTGCCACCATTCCTAAAGACCCACAGCTGTCTCAGTCCACTCCAGATGAATATGATTTCCCTGTAATGCCTCGAAGGTCACTCCGAGCATCAACTCATACCTTGGTGGTACGCGTGAACTGCCCTGTGGCACCTCGAGGGAAAGCCACAGTTCCCTGTGTCAACTCAACAGGAAGACTGACACTGCTGCTACAGCATGGAATGGTAGCAGACGTGCATGTAACCATTTGAGACAAGGACTGACTCCCCTGTGGAGACTCCCGAGGAACTGCAAGGTCCATGTCAGCACTGGAGAGGTAACCTCAGCTTCCGGCCTATGTTCCAGATGAGGACTTAGGACCTGGAACCGACTGGAGAAGAATCTCCTCGCAACTTGCATGCAGACTGGCCTTTCTTCAGGTCTCTCGAGTGGGTCCTGGGGGTCTCCGTCGTAACTCGAGTGGACCCTGCTGCAAATCTAGAAAAACCAGGTTCTCCCCTCCAGGCAGGATGAAGCCGTTTTCTGCTGTGGCATCCCGTGTGGCATCACACCTTCCCTCCTGAAACACAAAGGGTCCTTCACACCCTTGCGACCACTCAAGAAGTTCCCTGACATACCCATCACCACTCGAGAGGAACTCTGTGGGTCTCACCACAACTCAAGAGGAGCCCCCATTACCGCTTTTCTGCTCGAGAGGAGGATTCCTTTCCCTGCTTCGTTGGGAAAGGATTCCCGCTGTTCCCGTTGCATCTCAAGAGGTGGCGCTCTCAACAGGAAAGCCAAGATCTCCAGGGGACGTGCCAACATACCAAAAGTCCCCCAGATGTCTCAGTCCACTCCAGATGAGCCTGATTTCACTGCACTACGTCGAGTGTCACTCAGGTATCGCCTCACACCACGGTGGCTCATGCCACAGCCCTGTGGCATCTCGAGGGAAAGACAGAGATCCCTGTGTCAACTCGAAGGGAAGAGTGACACTGCTGCTACAGCTCAGGAGGAAAGCGGACATGCATGTAACCACAGAAGTCGAGGCCTTACTCCCCTGGGGAGATCCCAGAGGAACCCCAAGATCCATGGCAGCAGAAAAGAGGAAACCTCAGGTTCCAGCTTCGGCTCCAGACGGGGACTTCGGAACCGGCACCGACTGGAGAGGAATCCCGTGGGTCCCCTCTCAAGTTGCATGAAGACTGGCCTTTCCTGAGGCCACACGAGTGGGTCCCTGATGTCCCCGTCATAACTCGAGAGGGACCTGCCACACTTGAGAAAAACCAGGAGCTTCTCCCCTCCAGGAGAGATGAGGCCGTTTTCTGCTGTGGCATCATGAGAGAAATCACTCCTTACTTCCTGAACCTGATAGTGTCCTTCAAACCATTACTGCAACTCAGGAAGTTCCCCGACATACAGTTGTCCTCTCGAGAGGAACACTGAGGGTCCCACCACAACTCAAGAGGAGCCCCCTTTCCCCCTCCTATGCTCCAGATGAGGGTTCCTTTCCCTGCTTCATCAGGAATGCATTCTGGCATTCCCGTCACACAACTAGAGGATGTGCTCTCAACAGGAAAGTCGAGAGGATCTCCAGGGGTGGTGCCATCATTCCAAAAGACCCCCAAATGTCTAAGCCCACTACAGATGAAGTTGATCTCCCTTCACTGCCTCGAAAGTTACCAACAGCATCGAATCACACCACAGTGGCACGTGCGACAGCCCTGTGGCACCTCGAGGGAAATCCACTGATCCCTGTGTCAGTTCTTCGGGACAACTGACACTGCTGTAACAGCTCGGGAGGAAAACGGACCTGTATGTTTCCACGCGAGAAGAGTCCTGAATCTCCTGTGGAGACTCCAGAGGAACCCCAAGATCCATGTGAGCACTGGAGAGGAAACCTCACGTTCCACCTTCGGCTCCAAATGTGGACTTAGGACCCGGCACCGACTGGCGAGGAATCCCGAGGGTCCCCTCTCCACTCACATGGAGACAGGCCTTTCCTGAGGCCACATGAGCGGTTCCCTGAGGTTCCCATCGTAACTTAAGAGGAACCTGCCACAACTCGAGAAAAACCAGGACGTTCTCCCCTCCAGGCGAGAGGAGGCCCTTTTACGCAGTGGCGTCTTGAGGGAAATCACGCCTTCCCTCTTGAATCTCGCAAGGGTACATCACAACCTTGCTGCAACTCAAGAAGTTCCCCGACATACCCTTCTCCACTCGAGAGGAACACTGAGGGTCCCACCACAACTCAAGAGGAGCCCCCTTTCATCCTCCTCTGCTCCAGATGAGGGTTCCTTTCCCTGCTTCGTCAGGATTGGATTCTGGCATTCCCGTCGCACAGCAAGAGGATGTGCTCTCAACAGGACAGTCAAAAGGAACGCCAGGGGTCATGCCAACATTCCAAAAGACCCCCATATGTCTCATTACATAACAAATGAACTTCATTTCCCTGCACTGCCTCGAAGGTCACCCCCAACATCGAATCACACCACGGTGGCATGTGCGACAGCCCAGTCGCACCTCGAGGGAAACCCACATATCCTTGTGTCAGTTCTTCGGGACAACTGACACTGCTGCTACAGCTCGGGTGGGAAACGGACATGTATGTTTCCACGCGAGAAGAGTCCTGAATCTCCTGTGGAGACTCCAGAGGAACCCCAAGATCCATGTGAGCACTGGAGAGGAAAACTCAGGTTCCAGCTTTGGCTCCAGACAGGGACTTAGGACCTGGCACCGACTGGAGAGGAATCCCAAGGGGCCCCTCTCAACTCGCATGGAGACTGGCCTTCCCTGAGGCCACACGAGCAGGTCACTGAGGTTCCCGTCGTAACTCGAGAGGAACCTGCCATAACTCGAGAAAAACCAGGATGTTCTCCTCTCCAGGCGAGATGAGGCCCTTTGGCGCTGTGACGTCTCGAGGGAAATAACGCCTTTCCTCTTGAACCTTGCAAGGGTCCTTCACACCCATGCTGCAACTCAAGAAGTTCCACGACATACCCTTCTCCACTCGGGAGGAACACCGAGGGTCCTGGCACAACTCAAGAGGAGCCCTGTTTCCCTCTCGTGAGCTCGAGATGAGGGTTCCTTTCCCTGCTTCTTCGGGAAAGGATTTCCGGCATTCCCGATGCATCTCAGGAAAAGCCGCTCTCAACAGGACAGTCGAGAAAAACTCCAGGGACCATGCCACCATTCCAAAAGACCCACAGCTGTCTCAGTCCACGCCAGATGAACATGATTTCCCTGCACTGCCTCGAAGGTCACTCCAAGGATCGACTTACACCTCGGTGGTACGCATGACTGCCCTGTGGCACCTCGAGGGAAAGCCACAGATCCTTGTGTCAACCCAACGGGAAGACTGACACTGCTGCTAGAGCATGGAAGGGTAGCAAACGTGCATGTAACCACTCGAGACAAGGACTGACTCCCCTGTGGAGACTCCTGAGGAACCCCAAGGTCCATTTCAGCACTGGAGAGGTAACCTCAGCTTCCAGCCTCTGCTCCAGATGAGGACTTAGGACCCGGAACCGACTGGAGAAGAATCCCCTCTGCATGCAACTTGCATGCAGACTGGCCTTTCTTCAGGTCTCTCAAGCGGGTCCTGGGGGTCTCTGTCGTAACTCGATTGGACCCTGCTGCAAATCTAGAAAAACCAGGAGGTTCTCCCGTCCAAATGGGTTGAAGCCGTTTTCTGCTGTGGCATCCCAAGAAAAAACACTTTCCCTCCTGAAACACAAAGGGTCCTTCACACCCTTGCGACCACTCAAGAATTTCCCCGACATACCCATCTCCACTCGAGTGGAACTCTGTGGGTCCCACCAAACTCAAGAGGAGCCCCCTTTCCCCGTCTTCCGCTCAAGATGAGGATTCCTTTCCCTGCTTTGTTGGGAAAGGATTCCCGCTGTTCCCGTCGCATCTCAAGAGGTGGCGGTTTCAACAGGAAAGCCGAGATCTCCAGGGGACGTGCCAACATACTAAAAGTCCCCCAGATGTCTCAGTCCACTCCAGATGAACCTGATTTCACTGCACTACGTCGAGTGTCACTCGGGTATCGCCTCACACCACGGTGGCTCATGCCACAGCCCTGTGGCATCTCGAGGGAAAGATAGAGATCCCTGTGTCAACTCAACGGGAAGAGTGACACTGCTGCTACAGCTCGGGAGGAAAGCGGACGTGCATGTAACCGCAGGAGTCGAGGCCTTACTCCCCTGGGGAGACTCCAGAGGAACCCCAAGATCCATGGCAGTACAGAAGAGGAAACCTCAGGTTCCAGCTTCTGCTCCAGATGGGGATTTCGGACCCGGCACCGACTGGAGAGGAATCTCGTGGGTCCCCTCTCTGGTTGCATGGAGACTGGCCTTTCCTGAGGCCACACGAGCGGGTCCCTGATGTCTCCATCATAACTCGAGAGGGACCTGCCACAACTCGAGAAAAACCAGGAGCTTCTCCCCTCCAGGCGAGATGAGGCCGTTTTCTGCTGTGGCATCACGAGAGAAATCACTCCTTCCTTCCTGAACCTGATAGTGTCCTTCAAACCATTACTGCAACTCAGGAAGTTCCCTGACATACAGTTGTCCACTCGAGAGGAACACTGAGGGTCCCACCACAACTCAAGAGGAGCCCCCTTTCCCCCTCCTATGCTCCAGATGAGGGTTCCTTTCCCTGCTTCATCGGGAATGCATTCTGGCATTCCCGTCGCACAACTAGAGGATGTGCTCTCAACAGGAAAGTTGAGAGGATCTCCAGGGGTCGTGCCATCATTCCAAAAGACCCCCAAATGTCTAAGCCCACTACAGATGAACGTGATTTCCCTTCACTGCCTCAAAAGTCACCAACAGCATCGAATCACACCACAGTGGCACGTACGACAGCCCTGTGGCACCTCGAAGGAAATCCACTGATCCCTGTCAGTTCTTCGGGACAACTGACACTGCTGCTACAGCTCGGGCAGAAAACGGACGTGCATGTTTCCACGCAAGAAGAGTCCTGAATCTCCTGTGGAGACTCCAGAGGAACCCCAAGATCCATGTGAGCACTGGAGAGGAAAGCTAAGGTTCCACCTTCGGCTCCAGACAGGAACTTAGGACCCGGCACCGACTGGCGAGGAATCCCGAGGGTCCCCTCTTCACTCGCATGGAGACTAGCCTTTCCTGAGGTCACACAAGGGGGTCCCTGAGGTTCCCATTGTAACTTGAGAGGAACCTGCCGCAACTCAAGAAAAACCAGTATGTTCTCCTCTCCAGGCGAGATGAGGCCCTTTTACGCAGTGGCGTCTCGAGGGAAATCACGCCTTCCCTCTTGAATCTCACAAGGGTCCTTCACACCCTTGCTGCAACTCAAGAAGTTCCACAACATACCCGTCTCTACTCGGGAGGAACAACGAGCGTCGTGGCACAACTCAAGAGGAGCCCTCTTCCCTCCTCGTGAGCTCGAGATGAGGGTTCCTTTCCCTGCTTCTTCGGGAAAGGATTTCAGGCGTTCCCGACGCATCTCAGGAGGAGCCGCTCTCAATAGGACAGTCGATAAGTACTCCAGGGACTGTGCCACCATTCCAAAAGACCCACAGCTGTCTCAGTCCACCCCAGATGAACATGATTTCCCTGCACTGCCTCGAAGGTCACTCCAAGCATCGACTGACACCTCGGTGGTACGTGTGACTGCCCTGTGGCACCTCGAGGGAAAGACACAGATCCCTGTGTCAACTCAACGGGAAGACTGACACTGCTGCTACAGCACGGAAGGGTAGCAGACGTTCATGGAACCACTTGAGACGAGGACTGATTCCCCTGTGGATACTCCCGAGGAACCCCAAGGTCCATGTCAGCACTGGAGAGGTAACCTCAGTTTTTGGCCTCTGCTCCAGATGAGGACTTAAGACCCGGAACCGACTAGGGAAGAATCCCCTCGCCACTTGCATGCAGACTGGTCTTTCCTCAGGCCTCTCGAGCACGTCCTGGGGTCTCTGTCGTAACTCGAGTGGACCCTGCTGTAAATCTAGAAAAACCAGGAGGTTCTCCCCTCGAGGCAGGATGAAGCCGTTTTCTGCTGTGGCATCCCGAGAGAAATCACACCTTCCCTCCTGACTCACAAAGGGTCCTTCACACCCTTGCGACCACTCAAGAAGTTCCCCGACATACCCATCTCCACTCGAGAGGAACACTGAGGGTCCCAGCACAACTCAAGAGGAGCCCCCTTTCCCCCTCTTACACTCGAGATGAGGGTTCCTTTCCCTGCTTCTTTGGGAAAGGATTCCCGCTTTTCCCATCGCATCTCAACAGGTGGCACTCTCAAAAGGAAAGCCGAGAACTCCAGGGGACGTGCCAACATACTCAAAGTCCCCCAGATGTCTCAGTCCACTCCAGGTGAACCTGATTTCACTGCACTATGTCGAGTGTCACTCGGGTATCGCCTCACACCACGGTGGCCCATGCCACAGCGCTGTGGCATCTTGAGGGAAAGACAGAGATACCTGTGTCAACTTGACGGGTAGACTGACACTGCTACTACATCTTGGGAGGAAAGCGGACGTGCATGTGACCTCAGGAGATGAGGCCTTACTCCCCTGGGGAGTTTCCAGAGGAACCCCAAGATCCATGGCAGCACAGATGAGGAAACCTCAGGTTCCAGCTTCGGCTCTAGACCGGGATGTTGGACACGGCACAGACTGGAGAGGAATCCCGTGTTTCCCCTCTCAAGTTGCATTTAGACTGGCCTTTCCTGCAGCCACACGAGCAGGTCTCTGATGTCCCCATCGTAACTCGAGAGGGACCTGTCACAACTCGAGAAAAACCAAGAGATTCTCCCCTCCAGGCGAGATGAGGCCGTTTCTGCTGCGGCATCCCAAGAGAAATCACTCCTTCCCTCCTGAACCTGATAGGGTCCTTCACACTCTTACTGCATCTCAAGAAGTTCCCCGACATACCCTTGTCCACTCGAGAGGAACCCTGAGGGTCCCACCACAACTCAAGAGGTGCCCTCTTTCCGCCTCCTCCACTCCAGATGAGGGTTCCTTCCTCTGCTTTGTCGGGAATGGATTCTGGCGTTCCTGTCGCACAGCAAGAGGATGTGCTCTCAACAGGAATGTCGAGAGGAACTCCAGGGGTCGTGCCATCATTCCAAAAGACCCCCAAATGTCTAAGCACACTACAGATGAACTTGATTTCCCTGCACTGCCTCGAAGGTCATCAACAGCATCAAATCACACCACAGTGGCACGTGCGACAGCTCGGTGGCACCTCAAGGGATATCCACAGATCCCTGTGTCAGGTCTTCGGGAAAACTGACACTGCTGCTACAGCTTGGGAGGAAAACGGACGTGTATGTTTCCACGCAAGAAGAGTCCTGAATCTCCTGTGGAGACTCCAGAGGAACCCCAAGATCCATGTGAGCACTGGAGAGGAAACCTCAGGTTCCAGCTTTGGCTCCAGACGGGGACTTAGGACCCTGCACCCACTGGAGAGGAATCCCGAGGGGCCCGTCTCCACTCGCCTGGAGACTGCCCTTTCCTGAGGCCACATGAGTGGTTCCCTGAGGTTCCCGTCGTAACTCGAGAGGAACCTACCGCAACTCGAGAAAAACCAGGACGCTCTCCCCTCCAGGAGAGATGAGGCCCTTTTAAGCTCTGGCATCTCGAGGGAAATCACACCTTCCCTCTTGAACCTTGCAAGAGTCCTTCACACCCTTGCTGCAACTCAAGAAGTTCCGTGACATACCCTTCTCCAGTAGAGAGGAACACTGAGGTCCCACCGCAAATCAAGAAGAGCCCGCTTTCCCCCTCCTCCGTTCCAGATGAGGGTTCTTTCCCTGCTTCATCGGGAATGAATTCTGGCATTCCTGTCTCACAGCAAGAGGATGTGCTCTCAACAGGAAAGTCGAGAGGATCTCCAGGGGTCGTGCCATCATTCCAAAAGACCCCCAAAAGTCTCATTCCACTATAGATGTACCTGATTTCCATGCACTGCCACAATGGTCACTCCCAGCATTGAATCACACCACGGTGGCACATGCGGCAGCCCTGTGGCACCACGAGGGAAATCCACAGATCCCTGTCTCAGTTCTTCAGGAAAACTGACACTGCTGCTACAGCTCGGGAGGAAAACGGACGTGTATGTTTCCACGTGAGAAGAGTCCTGAATCTACTGTGGAGACTCCAGAGGAACCCCAAGATTCATGTGAGCACTGGAGAGGAAACCACAGGTTCTAGCTTCGGCTCCAGTCAGGGACTTAGGACCCGGCACTGACTGGAGAGGAATCCCGAGGGGCCCCTCTCCACTCACATGGAGACTGGCCTTTCCTGAGGCCACACGAGCTGTTCCCTGAGGTTTCCATCGTAACTTGAGAGGAACCTGCCACAACTCGAGAAAAACCAGGACGGTCTCCTCTCCAGGCGAGATGAGGCCCTTTGACGCTGTGACGTCTCGAGGGAAATCACGCCTTTCCTCTTGAACCTCGCAAGGGTCCTTCACACCCTTGCTGCAACTCAAGAAGTTGCACGACATACCCGTCTCACTCGGGAGGAACACTGAGGGTCCTGGCACAACTCAAGAGGAGCCCTGTTTCCCCATCGTGAGCTCGAGATGAGGGTTCCTTTCCCTGCTTCTTCGGGAAAGGATTTCCGGCGTTTCCAACGTGTCTCAGGAGGAGCCGCTCTCAACATGACAATCGAGAAGAACTCCAGGGACCGTGTCACCATTCCAAAAGACCCACAGCTGGCTCAGTCCACTCCAGATGAACATGATTTCCCTGCACTGCCTCGAAGGTCACTCCAAGCATCGACTGACACCTCGGTGGTATGTGTGACTGCCATGTGTCACCTCGAGGGAAAGCCACAGATCCCTGTGTCAACTCAACGGGAAGACTGACACTGCTGCTACAGCACGGAAGTTTAGCAGTCGTGCATGTAACCACTCGAGACGAGGACTGACTCCCCTGTGGAAACTCCCGAGGTACCCCAAGGTCCATGTCAGCACTGGAGAGGTAACCTCAGTTTCCAGCCTCTGCTCCAGACAAGGACTTAGGACCCCGAACCGACTGGAGAAGAATCCCCTCATAACTTGCATGCAGACTGGCCTTTCTTCACGCCTCTTGAGCAGGTCCTGGGAATCTCCGTCATAACCTGAGTGGACCCTGCTGCAAATCTAGAAAAACCAGGAGGTTCTCCCCTTCAGGCACGATTAGGCCGTTTTCTGCTGTGGCATCCCGAGAGAAATCACACCTTCCCTCCTGAAACACAAAGGGTCCTTCACACCCTTGTGACAACTCAAGCAGTTCTGCTACATACCCATCTTCACTCGAGAGGAATATTGAGGGTCCCACCACACTCAAGAGGAGCCCCCTTTCCCCCTCCTCTGCTCCAGTTGAGGGTTCCTTTCCCTGCTTCGTCGGGAATGGATTCTGGCGTTCCCATTGCACAGCAAGAGGATGTGCTCTCAACAGGAAAGTTGAGATGAACTCCAGGGGTCGTGCCATCATTCCAAAAGACCCCCAAATGTCTAAGCCCACTACAGATGAACTTGATTTCCCTGCAATCCCTCGAAGGTCACCAACAGCATCGAATCACACCACAGTGGCACGTGTGACAGCCCTGTGGCACCTCGAGGGTAATCCAAAGATCCCTGTGTCAGTTCTTCGGGAAAACTGACACTGCTGCTACAGCTCGAGAGGAAAACGGACATGTTTGTTTCCACGCGAGAAGAGTCCTGAATCTCCTGTGGAGACTCCAGAGGAACCCCAAGATCCATGTGAGCACTGGAGAGGAAGCCTCATGTTCCAGCTTCAGCTCCAGATGGGGACTTCGGACGCTGCACCGACTGGAGAGGAATCCTGAGGGGCCCCTCTCCACTCGCATGGAGACTGGCCTTTCCTGAGGCCACACGAGCGGGTCCCTGAGGTTCCTGTCGTGACTCGAGAGGAACCTGCCAAAACTCGAGAAAAACCAGGACGTTCTCCCCTCAGGCGAGATGAGGCCCTTTTACGCTGTGGCGTCTCGAGGGAAATCACGCCTTTTCTCTTGAACCTCGCAAGGGTACTTCACACCCTTGTTGCAACTCAAGAAGTTCCCCGACATACCCTTCTCCACTCGAGAGGAAACCTGAGGGTCCCACCACAACTCAAGAGGAGCCCCCTTTCCCTCTCTTCTGCTCCAGATAAGGGTTCCTTTCCCTGCTTCGTCGGGAATGGATTCTGGCGTTCCCTTTGCACAGCAAGAAAATGTGCTCTCAACAGGACAGTCGAGAGGAACTCTAAAAGAGGAACCATTCCAAAAGACCCACAGCTGTCTCAGTTCACTCCAGATGAACATGAATTCCCTGCACTGCCTCGAAGGTCACTCTGAGGATCAACTGACACCTCGGTGGTACGTGTGACTGCCCTTTGGCACCTCGTGGGAAGGCACAGATCCCTGTGTCAACTGAACGGGAAGACTGACACTGCTGCTACAGCATGGAAGAGTTGCAGACGTGCATGTAACCACTCGAGATGAGGACTGACTCCCCTGTGGAGACTCCCGAGGAATCCCAAGGTCCATGTCAGCACTGGAGACGTAACCTCAGTTTCCGGCCTCTGCTCCAGATGAGGACTTAGGACCCAGAATCGACTGGAGAAAACTCCCCTCGCAACTTTCATGCAGACTGGCCTTTCTTCAGGCCTCTTGAGTGGGTCCTGGGGGGTCTCCATCGTAAATCGAGTGGACCCTTCTGCAAACCTAGAAAAAGCAGGAGGTTCTCCCCTCCAGGCGGCATGAAGCCGTTTTCTGCTGTGGCATCCCGAGAGAAATCACACCTTCCCTCCTGAAACACAAAGGGTCCTTCACACCCTTGTGACAACTCAAGAAGTTCCCCGAAATACCCATCTCCACTCGAGAGGAACACTGAGGGTCACACCACAACTCAAGAGGAGCCCCCTTTGCCTCTCTTCTGCTCGAGACGAGGGTTCCTATCCCTGCTTAGTTGGGAAAGGATTCCCTCTGTTCCCGACGCATCTCAAGAAGTGGTGCTCTCAACAGGAAAGCCGAGATCTCCAGGGGATGTGCCAACATACTAAAAGTCCCCCAGATGTCTCAGTCCACTCCAGATGAACCTGATTTCACTGCACTACGTCGAATGCCACTCGGGTATCGCCTTACACCACAGTGGCTCATGCCACAGCCCTTTGGCACTTTGAGGGAAAGACAGAGATCCCTGTGTCAACTCGACAGGAAGACTGACACTGCTGCTACAGCTCGGGAGGAAAATGCCACTCGGGTATCGCCTCACACCACAGTGGCTCATGCCACAGCCCTTTGGCACTTTGAGGGAAAGACAGAGATCCCTGTGTCAACTCGACAGGAAGACTGACACTGCTGCTACAGCTCGGGAGGAAAGCGTACATGCATGTAACCACAGGAGACAAGGCCTGAATTCCCTAGGATACTCGAGAGGAACCCCAAGATCCATGACAGCACTGGAGAGGAAACCTCAGGTTCCAGCTTCGGCTCCAGATGGGGACTTAGGACCCGGTCACAACTGGAGAGGAATCCCGAAGGGGCCCCTCTCAACTTGCACGGAGACTGGCCTTTCCTGAGGCCTCGCTAGCGGGCACCTGAGGTCCCCATCGTAACTCGAGAGGGACCTGTGGCAACTCGAGAAAAACCAGGAAGTTCCCTCCAGGCGATATGAGGCCGTTTTCTGCTGCGGAATCCCGAGAGAAATCACGCCATCCCTCCTGAACCTCAAAGGGTCCTTAACACCCTTGCTTCAACTCCAGAAGTTCCCCAACATATCCGTCTCCACTCAAGAGGAACACTGAGGGTCCCAGCACAACTCAAGAGGGGCCCCCTTTCCCCCTCCTCTGCTACAAATGAGGTGTCCTTTCCCTGCTTCGTCAGGAAAGGATTCTGGCATTCCCGTGGCACAGCAAAGGGACGTGCTCACAACAGGAAAGTTGAGAGGAACTCCAGGGTTCTTGCCCCATTCCAAAAGACCCCCAAATGTCTCAGTCAACTCCAGATGAACCTGATTTCCCTGCCCTGCCTCGAAGTTCACCCCGAGCATCAAATCACACCACGCTGGCATGTGCGACAGCCCTGTGGCACCTCAAGGGAAAGCCACAGATCCCTGTGTCAACTCGTCGGGAAGCCTGACACTGCTGCTACAGCTCGGTAGGAAAACGGACGGGTATGTCTCCACTCTAGAAGAGTCCTGACTCTCCTGTGGAGACTCCAGAGGAACCCCTAGATCCATGCCAGCACTGGAGAGAAAACCTCATGTTCCAGCTTCAGCTCCAGACAGGGACTTAGGATCCGGCACCAACTGGACAGGAATCCCAAGGGGCCCCTCTCAACTTGCATGTAGATTGATCTTTCCTGAGGCCATGACGGCAGGTCCCTGAGGTCCCCATCTTAACTCGAGAGGGACCTACCTCAATTCTAGAAAAACCAGGTGCTTCTCCTCTGCAGGTGAGAGGTGGCCCTTTTCTGCTGTGGCATCTCGAGGGAAATCACGGCTTCCCTCTTGAACCTCGCAAGGGTCCCTCCCACCCTTGCTGCAACTCAAGAAGTTCCCCGACATACCCGTCCCAACCTGGGAGGAACACCGAGGGTCCCGGCACTACTCAAGAGGAGCCACGTTTCTCCCTCGTGAGCTCGAGATGAGGGTTCCTTTACCTGCTTCGTCGGGAAAGGATTCCAGCCGTTCCCATCGCATTTCAAGTGGTGGCGCTCTCAACAGGAAAGACGAGATCTCCAGGGGTCGTGCCAACATACTTAAAGTCCCCCAGATGTCTCAGTCCACTCCAGATGAGCCAGATTTCCCTGCCCAGCCTCGAGAATCACCTGCATATCTCCTCACATCACCGTAGTTCGTCCCACAGCCAGGTGGCATCTTGGGGGAAAGACAGAGGTCCCTGTGTGAACATGATGGGAAGCCTGACACTCAAGGAGTGGTGCCCGCCTATCGCCACAAAACAGGGTGGCTCGTGCCACAGCCCTGTGGCATCTCGAGTGAAAGAGAGAGATGCCTGGGTCAACTCGAAGGGAAGACTGACACTGCTGCTACAGCTCAGGAGGAAATCCAACCTGCATGTAACCACAGGAGACGAGGCCTGACTGCCCTGGGAAGATTCCAGAGGAACCCCAAGATCCATGACAGCACTAGAGAGGAAACCTCATGTTCCAACTTCGGCTCCAGATGGGGACTTAGGACCCGGCACCTACTGGAGAGGAATCCAGGGGGGCTCCTCTCAACTCACATGGACTCTGGACTTTCCTGAAGCCACGCGAGCGTGTCCCTGAGGTACCCGTCTTAACTCCAGAGTGACCTGCTGCAACTCGAGAAAAACCATGAGGCTCTCCCCTCCAGGCGAGATGAAACCGTTTTCTGCTGCAGCATCCCAAGAGAAATCAAGCATTTCCTCCTGAACCTCAAATAGTCCTTCACACCCTTGCTGCAACTCAAGACGTTCCCCAACATACCCGTCTCCATTCAAGAGTAACACTGAGGGTCCCACCACAACTCAAGAGTGGCCCCCTTTCCCCCTCCTCCCCTCTAGTTGGGGGTTCTTTCCCTGCTTCGTCAGGAAAGGATTCTGGCATTCCCGTCACACAGCAAGAGGACGTGCTCTCAACAGGAAAGTCATGAGGAACTCCAGGGATTGTGCCACCATTCCAAAAGAACCCCAAATGTCTCAGTCCACTCCAGATGAACTTAATTTCCCTGCACTGCCTGGAAGGTCACTCCGAGCATCGAATCACACCACAGTGGCATCAGCGACAGCCCTGTGGCACCTCGAAGGAAAGCCACAGATCCCTGTGTCAACTCATCGGGAAGCCTGACACTGCTGCTACAGCTTGGGAGGAAAACGGACATGTATGTCTCCACTTGAGAAGAGTCCTGACTCTCCTGTGGAGACTCCAGAGGAACTCCAAGATCCATGTCAGCACTGGAGAGGAGACCTCAGGTTCTGGCTGCAGTTGCAGACTAGTACCTAGGACCCTACAGTGACTGGACAGGAATCCTGAGGGGCCCCTCACAACTCGTATGGAGACTGGTCTTTCCTGAGGCCATGCCAGCAGTTCCCTGAGGTCCCCATCGTAACTCGAGAGGGACCTGCCACAACTCGAGAAAAACCAGGAGGTTCTACCCTGCAGGTGAGATGAGGCCCTTTTCTGCTGTGGCATCACGAGGGAAATCATGCCTTCCCACTTGAACCTCGCAAGCGTCCTTCCCACCCTTGCTTCAACCCAAGAAGTTCCCCGCCATACCAGTCCCTAAGTGGGAGGAACACTGAGGGTCCCGGCACACCTCAGGAGGAGCCTCGTTTCCCCATTGTGAGCTCGAGATGAGGATCCCTTTCCCTGCTTTGTCGGGAATGGATTCCCGCTGTTCCCGTCGCATCTGAAGAGGTGGCACCCTCAATAGTAAAGCCGAGATCTCCAGGGGTCGTGTCACCATTCCAAAAGACCCCCAAATGTCTCAGTCCACTCCAGATGAACCTAATTTCCCTAACACTGCCTCGAAGGTCACCCTGAGCATTGAATCACATGATGGTGGCATCTGCGACAGCCCTGTGGCACCTCGAGGGAAACACAGAGATCCCTGTGTCAACTCGTTGGGAATACTGACAGTGCTGCTGCAGCTTGGAAGGAAAACGGACATGTATGTCTCCACTTGAGAAGAGTCCTGATTCTCCTGTGGAGACTCCAGAGGACCCCCAAGATCCACGTCAGCACTGGAGAGGAAACCTCATGTTCTGGCCGCAGTTCCAGGCAATTACCTAGGACCCGGCACTGACTGGAGAGAAATTCCGAGGGGGCCGTCGCAACTCCCATGGAGACTGGTCTTTCCTGAGGCCACGCCAGTGTTTCCCTGAGGTCCCCATCGTAACTCGAGTGGGAACTGCCACAACTCGAGAAAAACCAGGAGGTTCTCCCCTCCAGGCGAGATGAGGCCATTTTCTGCTGCGGCATCCCAAGAGAAAACTGGCCTTCCCTCCTGAACCTCAAAGGATCCTTCACAGCCTTGCTGAAACTCAAGAAGTTCCCCAACATACCCGTCTCCACTCGAGAGGAACACTGAGGGTCTCACCACTACTCAAGAGAGCTCCCTTTCCCCCTCCTCTGCTCTCAATGAGGGATCATTTCCCTGCTTCGACAGGAACGGATTCTGGCGTTCCCGTCGCAGAGCAAGAGGGCATGCTCTCAGAGGAAAGTGGAGAGGAACTCCAGGGGTCGGGTCACCATGCCAAAGACCCCCAAATGTCTCAGTCCACTCCAGATGAACCTGATTTCCCTGCACTGCCTCGAAGGTCACCCTGAGCATCGAATCACACCAGGGTGGCATCTGTGACAGCCCAGTGTCATCTCGAGGGAAAGCCACAGATCCCTGGGTCAAGTCGACGGGAAGCCTGACACTGCTACTACAGCTCGGGAGGAAAGCAGACGTGCATGTAACCACAGGAGACGAGGCCTCACTCCCCTGGGGAGACTCCAGAGTAACCCGAAGATACATGCCAGCACAGTAGAGGAAACCTCAGGTTCCAGCTTCGGCCTCAGACGGGGACATAGGACCCGGCACCGACTGGAAAGGAATCCCGAGGGGCCCCTCTCAATTACACGGAGACTGGCCTTTCCTGAGGTCACGTGAGCGGGTCCCGTAAGTTCCCGGTGTAACTCGAGAGGGACCTGCCGCAATTTGAGAAATACCAGGAGGTTCTTCCCTCCAGGTGAGATAAGGCCGTTTTCTGCTGCGGCATCACGAGAGAAATCACGCCTTCCCTCCTAAACCTCAAAGGGTCTTTCACACCATTGCTGCAACTCAAGAAGTTCCCCGACATAACCGTCTCCACTCAAGAGGAACACTGAGGGTCCCACCACAACTCAAGCGGAGCTCCCTTTGCCCCTCCTCTGCTCCAGATGAGGGTTCCTTTCCCAGCTTCGTTGGGAAAGGATTCTGGTGTTCCTGTCGCACAGCAAGAGGACGTGCTCTCAACAGGACAGTCGAGCGGAACTCTAGCGGTCGTGCCACTTTTCCAAAAGACCCCCAATGACTCAGTCCACTCCAGATGAACCTGATTTCCCTGCCCTGCCTCGAAGATCACCCCAAACTTCGAATCACACCATGGTGGCACGTGCGACAGCCCCTTGGCACCAGAAGTGAAAGCCACAGATACCTGTGTCAACCAGTCGGCAAGCCTTAAACTGCTGCTACAGCTCGGGAGGAAAATGGACGTGTATGTCGCCACTCGAGAAGAGTCCCGACTCTGCTGTGGAGACTTCAGAGGAACCCCAAGATCCATGTCAGCACTGGAGAGGAAACCTCAGGTTCTGGCCACAGTTCCAGACGAGGACTTAGGACCCGACACTAACTGGAGGGGAATCCCGAGGGGCTCCTCGCAACTCGCATGAAGACTGGTATTTCCTGAGGCCACACCAGTGGGTCCCTGAGGTCCCCTTCATAACCTGATAGGGACCTGCCACAATCGAGAAAAACCAGGAGCTTCTCCCCTGCAGCTGAGATGAGGCCCTTTTCTGCTGCGGTGTCTCGAGGGAAATCCCGCCTTCCCTCTTGAACCTTGCAAGCATCCTTCCCACCCTTGCTGCAACTCAAGAAGCTCCCTGACATACCCATCCCCACACGGGAGGAACACCGACGGTCCTGGCACAACTCAGGAGGAGCCTCGTTTCCCCCTCGTGAACTTGAGATGAAGGTCCCTTTCCCTGCTTCGTCAGGAAAGGATTCCCACCATTCCCGTAGCACATCAAGTGGTGGCGCTCTCAACAGGAAAGCCGAGAGTTCCAGGCGTAGTGCCATCATACTAAAAGTGTGCCAGTTGTCTCAGTCCACTCCAGATGACCCTGATTTCCCTGCACTACCTCGAGTGTCACCTGTTTATCACCTCCCACGACCGTGAATCGTGCCACAGGCCTGGGGCATCTCGAGGGAAAGACAAGAGATCCCTGGGTCAACTCAACAGGAAGATTAACACTGCTGCTACGGCTTGGGATGAAAGCGGACGTGCATGAAACCACAGCAGACGAGGCCTGACTCCCCTGGTGAGACTCCGGAGGAAAGCCAAGTTCCATGCCAGCAGTGGAGAGGAAACCTCAGGTTCCAACTTCATCTCCAGACAGAGACTTAGGACCCGGCACCAAATGGAGAGGAATCCTGAGGGGCCACTCTCAACTCGCATGGAGACTGGCCTTTCTGAGGCCACGTGAGTGGGTCCCTGAAGTCCCCATTGTAACTCGAGAGGGACCTGCGGTAACTCGAGTAAAACCAGGAGGTTCTCCCCTTCAGGCGAGATGAGACCGTTTTATGTTGTGGTGTCCTGAGAGAAATCACGCCTTCCCTCCTGAACCACAAACGTTCCTTCACACTCTTGCTGCAACTCAAGGAGTTCCCTGATATATCCGTCTCCACTCGAGAGGAACACTAACGGTTCCACCACACTCAAGAGGGGACCCCTTTCCCCCTCCTCAGCTCTAGATGAGGATTCTTTCCCTTCTTCATCGGGAAAGGATTCTGGCGTTCCTGTCGCAGAGTAAGAGGACGTGCTCTCAACAGGAAAGACCAGAGGAAATCCAGGGACCATGCCACCATTGCAAAAGACCCCCAAATGTCTCAGTCCACTCCAGATGAACTTGATTTCCCTGCCCTGCCCTGAAGGTCACCCGCGTATCACCTCACACCACAGAGGCTCGAGCCACAGCCCTGTGGCATCTCGAGGGAAAGACAGATATCCCAGGGCCAACTCGACGGGAAGCGTGACAATGCTGCTACAGCTTGGGAGGAAAATGGACGTGTATGCCTCCACTCGAGAAGAGTCCTGACTCTCCTGTGGAGACTCCAGAGGAATCCCAAGATCCATGTCAACACTGGAGAGGAAACCTCAGTTTCTGGCCGCAGTTCCAGATGAGGACTTAGTACCCAAGACTGACTGGAGAGGAATCCCGAGGGGACCCTCGCAACTCGCATGAGACTGGTCTTTCCTGAGGCCACGCCAGTGGGTCCCTGGAGTCCCCATCGTAACTCGAGAGGGACCTGCTACAACTCGAGAAAAACCAGGAGGTTTGCCCATGTAGGCGAGATGAGGCCCTTTTCTGCTGCAGCGTCTCAAGGGAAATCACGCCTTCCTTCTTAAACCTCGCAAGGGTCCTTCCCACCCTTGCTGCAACTCAAGAAGTTCCCCAACATTCCCGTCCCCACGCGTGAGGAACACTGAGGGTCACAGCACAACTCAGGAGGAGCCCTGTTTTCCTCTTGTGAGCTTGAGATGAGGGTCCCATTCCCAGCTTCGTCGGGAAAGGATTCCCGCTGTTCCCATCACATCCCAAGAGGTGGCACTCTCAACAGGAAAGCCAAGATCTCCAGGGGTCGTGCCAACATACTAAAAGTGCCCCAGATGTCTCAGTCCACTCCAGATGACCCTGATTTCCGTGCTCTGCCTCGCGTGTCACCTGCGTATCACCTCATGCCACAGTGGCTTGTGCCAAAGCCCTGTGGCTTCTCGAGGGAAAGACAGAGATCCCTCAGTCAACTCGATGGGAAGACTTACACTGACGTGCATGTAACCAAAGGAGACGAGGCCTGAGTGCCCTGGGGAGATTCCAGAGGAGCCCCAAGATCCATGCCAGCACTGGAGAGGAAACCTCCGGTTCCAGCTTTGGCTCCAGATGGGGACTTAGGATCCGGCACCCACTGGAGAGGTATGCCGAGGTGATGTTCTCAACTCGCACAGACTCTGGCCTTTCCTGAACTCATGCAAGCAGGTCCCTGAGGTCCCCGTCGACACTCGAGAGGGACCTGCCGCAACTCGAGAAAAACCAGGAGGTTCTCCCCTCCAGGCGAGATGAGGCCGTTTTCTGCTTCGGCATCCCGACAGAAATCACGCCTTCCCTCCTGAAACTCAAAGGGTCCTTCACACCCTGGCTACAACTCAAGAAGTTCCCTGACATACCTGTCTCCACTCGAGTGGATCATGAGGGTCCCACCACAACTCAATGAGGCCCCCTTTTCCCTACTCTGCTTCAGATGAGGGTTCCTTTCCCTACTTCATCGGGAAAGGATTCGGGCGTTCCCCTCACACAGCAAGAGGACATGCTCTCAACAGGAATGTCGAGAGGAACTCCAGGGGTCCCGCCACCATTCCAAAAGACCCCCAAATGTCTCAGTCCACTCCATATGAACCTGATTTCCCTGCCCTGCTTCGAAGGTCACTCCGAGCATCGAATCACACCACGGTGGCACGTACGAGAGCCCTGTTGCAGCTCGATGGAAAGCCACAGATCCCTGAGTCAACTCGTTGGGAAGCCTGAAACTGCTGCTACAGCTCGGGAGGAAAATGGACATGTATGTCTCCACTCGAGAAGAGTCTTGACTCTCCTGTGGAGACTCCAAAGGATCTCCAAGATCCATGTCAGCACTGGAGAGGAAGCCTCAGTTTCTGGCCGCAGTTCCAGATGAGGACTTAGGACCCGACACTGACTGGAGAGGAATCCCAAGGGGCGCCTCGCAACTTTCGTGGAGACTGGTCTTTCCTGGGCCATGCCAGCGGGTCCTGGAGATCCCCATCGTAACTCGAGAGGGACCTGCCATAACTCGAGAACAACCAGGAGGTTCTCCCCTGCAGATGAGATGACGCTCTTTTCTGATGCAGCGTCTCGAGGGAAGTCACGCCTTCCCTCTTGAACCCCCAAGGGTCCTTCCCACCCTTGCTGCAACTCAAGAAGTTCCCCAACATACCCATCCCCACACGGGAGGAACACCGAGGGTCCCGGCCCAATTCAGGAGGAGCCCCGTTTTCCCACCATGAGCTCCAGATGAGGGTTCCTTTCCCTGCTTCGTCGTGAAAGGATTCCCGCAGTTCCCATCGCATCTCAACAGGTGGCACTCTCAACAGAAAAGCCGAGATCTCAAGGGGTCGTGCCAACATACTAAAAGTCCCCCAGATGTCTCAGTCCACTCCAGATGAACCTGATTCCCCTGCACTACCTCGAGTGTCACCTGTGTATCTACTCACACCACGGTGGTTCGTGTCACAGCACTGTGGCATCTCAAGGGAAAGACAAATATCACTGTGTCAACTCGACAGGAAGCCTGACATTACTGCTACAGCTTGAGAGGAAAGCAAACGTGCATGTAACCACAGGAGACGAGGCCTGACTCTCCTGAGGAGACTTTAAGGAACACCAAAATCCATGCCAGCACTGGAGAGGAAACCTCAGGTTCCATCTTCGGCTCCAGATGGGACTTAGGACCCGGCACCAACTGGAGAGGAATCCCGAGGAGTCCCTGTCAATTCCCACAGAGTCTGCCTTTCCTGAGGCCATGTGAACGGGTCCCTGAGGTCCCCATCGTAACTCGAGAGGGACCAGCCACAACTCAGAAAATCCAGAAGGTTCTCCCCTCCAGGCGAGATGAGGCCGTTTTCTGCTGCAGCATCCCGAGAGAAATCACATCTTCCCTCCTGAACCTCAAAGGGTCCTTCACACCCTAGCTGCAACTCAAGAAGTTCCCCGACATACCGTCTCCACTCGAGACGATCACTGAGTGTACCACCACAACTCAGGAGGGGACCCCTATCCCCCTCCTCCGCTCCAGATGAGGGATCCTTTCCCTGCTTCGTTGGGAAAGGCTTCTGGCATTCGCGTTGCACAGCAAGAGGACGTGCTTTCAACAGGAAAGTCGAGAGGAACTCCAGGGGTCATGCCACCATTCCAAAAGACACCCAAAAGTATCAGTCCACTCCAGATGAACCTGATTTCCCTGCCTTGCCTCGAAGGTCACCCCGTGCATCGAATCACACCATGGTGGCACGTGCGACAGCCCTGTGACATCTCGAGGGAAAGCCACAGATCACTGTGTCCACTAGCCGGTAAGTCTGACACTGCTGCTACAGCTTGAGAGGAAAACGGGCATGTATGTCTCGACTCGACAAGAATCCTGACTCTCCTGTGGAGACTCCAGAGGAACCCCGAGATCCATTTCAGCACTGGAGAGGAAACCTCAGGTTTTGACCGCTCTTCCAGACGAGGACCTAGACCCGACACTGACTGGAGAGGAATCTGGAGGGTCCTCTCGCAACTCGCATGGAGACTGTTCATACCTGAGGCCATGCCTGCGGGTCCCTGAGGTCCCTGTCGTAACTCGAGAGGGACCTGCCTAACTCAAGAAAAACCAGGAGGTTCTCCCTTGCAGGCGAGATGAGGGCCTTTTCTGTTGTGGCTTCTCGAGGGAAATCACACCTTCCCTCTTGCACCTCGCAAGGGTCCTTCCCACCCTTGCTGCAACTCAGGAAGTTCTCCGACATACCAGTCCCCACAGGGGAGGAACACCGAGGGTCCCAGCACATCTCAGGAGGAGCCCCGTTTCCTGCACGTGAGCTCGAGATGAGGGTTCCTTTCCCTGCTTAATCGGGAAAGGATTCCCGCTGCTCCCGTCGCATCTCAAGAGGTGGCACTCTCAACAGGAAAGCCGAGATCTCCAGGGGTCGTGCCAACATACTAAACGTCCCCCAGATGTCTCAGTCCACTCCAGATGAACCTGATTTCCCTGCCCTGCCTCGAGTGTCACCTGCGTATCGCCTCACACCATGATGACTTGTGCCACAGCCCTGTGGCATCTCGAGGGAAAGACAGAGATCCCAGGGTCAACTCGATGGGAAGACTGACACTGCTGCTACAGCTCGGGAGGAAAGCGGATGTGCATGTAACCACAGGAGACGAGGCCTGACTCCCCTGGGAAGACACCAGAGGAACCCCAAGATCCATGCCAGCACTGGAGAGGAAGCCTCAGGTTCCAGCTTCAGCTCCGGACTGGGACTTAGGACCTGGCACTGACTGGAGAGGAATCCCGAAGAGCCCCTCTCAACTCGCACGGAGACCGGCTTTTCCTGAGGCCATGGGAGTGGGTCCCTAAGGTCCCCGTTGTAACTCGAAAGGGACCTGCCGCAACTCGAGAAAATACAAAAGGTTCTCCCCTGCAGGCGAGATGAGGCCGTTTTCTGCTGCAGCATCACGAGAGAAATCATGCCTTCCCTCCTGAACCTCAAAAGGTCCTTCACACCCTTGCTGCAACTCAAGAAGTTCCCCGACATACCCGTCCACACGTCTGAAGAACACCGAGGGTCCTGGCACAACTCAGGAGGAGCCCCGTTTCCCCCTCATGAGCTCGAGATGAGGGACCCATTTCCTGCTTCGTCGGGAAAGGATTCCCACCCATCCCGTCACATCTCAAGTGGTGGCACTCTCAACAGGAAAGCCAAGATCTCCAGGGGTCATGCCAACATACTAAAAGTCCCCTAAATGTCTCAGTCCATTCCAGATGAACCTGATTACCCTGCCTTGCCTCGAGTGTCTCCAGCGTATCGCCTCACACCATGGTGGCTTGTGCCACAGCCCTGTGGCATCTCGAGGGAAAGACAGAGATCCCTGGGTCAACTTGTCTGGAAGCCTGACACTGCTGCTACAGCTCGGGAGGAAAGTGGACATGCATGCAACCACAGGAGACGAGGCCTGACTCCCCTGGGGAGACTCCAGAGGAACCCCAAGATCCATGCCACCACCTGAGAGGAAACCTGAGGTTCAAGCTTCATGTCCGGAATGGGACTTAGGACCCGGCACCGACTGGAGAGGAAATCTGAGGGGCCCCTCTCAACTCGCATGGAGTCTGGCCTCTCCTGAGGCCACGGGAGCGGGTCCCTAAGGTCCCCATCATAACTCGAAAGGGAGCTGCACAACTCGATACAAAAACAGGAGGTTCTCCCCTCCAGGCGAGATGAGGTTGTTTTCTGCTGCGGCATCCCAAGAGAAATCACGCCTTCACTCCTAAACCTCAAAGGATCCATCACATCCTTGCTGCAACTCAAGAAGTTCCCAGAAATACCCGTCACCATGTGGGAGGAACACCGAGGGTCACGGCACAACTCAGGAGGAGCCCCGTTTCCCCCTCGTGAGCTTGAGATGAGGGACCCATTTTCTTCTTCGTTGGGAAAGGATTCCCGCCCTTCCCATCGCATCTCAAGAGGTGGTGCTCTCAACAGGAAAGCCGAGATCTCCTGGGTTCATGCCAACATAATAAAAGTCCCCCAGATGTCTCAGTCCACTCCAGATGAACGTGATTTCTCTGCACTACCTCGAGTGTCACCCACATATTGCCTAACACCATGGTGGCTCATGCCACAGTCCTGTGGCATCTCGAGGGAAAGAAGGAGATCCCTGGGTCAACTCGGCTTGTAGCCTGACATTGCTGCTACAGCTCGGGAGGAAAACGGACATGTATGTCTCCATTCGAGAAGAGCCTTGACTCTCATGTAGAGACTCCAGAGGAAACCCAAGGTCCATGACAGCACTGGAGGGGAAAACTAAGGTATTGGCCACAGTTTCAGATGAGGACCTAGGACTCGACACTGACTGGAGAGGAATCCTGAGGGGCCCCTCGCAACTCACATGGAGACTGGCCTTTCCTGAGGCCGCGCCAGTGGGTCCCTGAGGTCCCCGTCGTAACTCAAGAGAGACCTGCCGCAACTCCGGAAAAACCAGGAGGTTCTCCCCTGCAGGCGAGATGAAGCTGTTTTCTTCTGCGGCATCTTGAGGGAAATCACACCTTCCCTCTTGAACCTCGCAAGGGTCCTTCCCACCCTTGCTGCAACTCAAGAAGTTCAACGACATACCCATCTCCACATGGGAGGAAAACCGAGGGTCCCGGCACAATTCGTGAGGAGCCCCGTGTTCCCCTCGTGAGCTCGAGTTGAGGATCCCTTTCCTTGCTTCGTCTGGAAAAGATTCCCGGCTTTCCTGTTGCATCTCAGGAGGAGGCACTCTCAACAGGAAAGTCGTGAGGAACTGCAGGGTATTGCTACCATTCCAAAAGACCACCAAATTTCTCAGTCCACTCCACATGAACCTGATTTCCCTGCACTGCCTCGACTGCCACCCTGAGTATCGACTTACACCATGGTGGTACATGTGATAGCCTTGTGTCACCTTGAGGGAAACCAAGAGATCCCTATGTCAAGTTGACAGGAAGCCTGACACTGCTGCTACAGCTCAGAGGAAAGCAGATGTGAATGTCTCCACTCAAGACGAAGCCTGAGTCCCCTGTGGAGACTCCAGAGGAACCCCAAGATCCATATCAGCACTGGAGAGGAAACCTCAGGCTCCAGCCTCAGCTCCAGACAAGGACTTAGGACCCAGCAACGACTGGAGCCAAATCCCGAGAGGCCCCTCCCAAATCGAATGGAGACTGGCCTTTCCTGAGGCCACACGTGCGTGTCTCTGTGGTCCCCATCTTAAATCAAGAGGGACCTGTGGCAACTCAACAAAAACCAAGAGATTCTCCCTTCCAGGTGAGATGAGGCCTTTTCTGCTGTGGCATCTTGAGGGAAATCACACCTTCCCTCTTGGACCTCTAAAGGGTCCTTCACACCCTTGCTGCAACACAAGAAGTTCCCCAACATAACTGTCTCCAACTGTCTACACGCAAGAGGAACTCCGAAAGTCCCAGCAAAACTCAAGAGGAGCCCCGTTTTCCCCTCTTCAGCTCTATATGAGGGTTCCTTTCCCTGCTTCGTTGGGAAAGGATTCCCTGCGTTCCTGTCCCAACTCAGGAGGAGGCGCTATCAACAGGAAAGTCGAGAGGAACTCCAGGGGTCATGCCACCATTCCAAAAGACCCCCAAATGTCTCAGTCCACTCCAGATGAACCTGATTTCCCTGCCCTGCCTTGAAGGTCACCCTGAGCATCAAATCACAGCACGGTGGAATCTGTGACAGCCCTGTGTCACCTTGAGGGAAAGCCCCAGATCCCTGTGTCAACTCGTTTGGAAGCCTGATACTGCTGCTAAAGCTTGGGAGGAAAACGGACGTGTATGTCTCCACTTGAGAAGAGGCCTGACTCTCCTGTGGAGACTCCAGAGGAATCCAAAATCACAGCACGGTGGCACGTGCGACAGCCCTGATGGCACCTCAAGGGAAAGCCACAGATCCCTGTGTCAACTCGTCGGGGAGCCTCACACTGCTGCTAGAGCTTGGGAGGAAAACGGACTTGTATGTCTCCACTTGAGAAGAGTCCTGATTCTCCTGTGGAGACTCCAGAGGAACCCCAAGATCCATGTCAGCACTGGAGAGGAGACCTCAGGTTCTGGCTGCAGTTCCAGACGAGTACATAGGAACCGACACTGACTGGACAGGAATCCTGAGGGGCCCCTCACAACTCGTATGGAGACTGGTTTTTCCTGAGGCCACGACAGTGGGTCCCTGAGGTCCCTGTCGCAACTCAGGAGGGACCTGCTGCAACTCGTGAAAAACCAGGAGGTTCTCCCCTGCAGGCGAGATGAGGCCCTTTTCTGCTGTGGAATCACGAGGGAAATCACGCCTTCCCACATGAACCTTGCAAGCGTCCTTCCCACCCTTGCTGCAACTCAAGAAGTTCCCGGATATACCAGTCCCCACGCGTTAGGAACACTAAGGGTCCCAGTACACTTCAGGAGGAGCCTCGTTTCCCCATCGTGAACTCGAGATGAGGGTCTTTTTCCCTGTTTCATCAGGAAAGGATTCCCACCTTTCCCGTCACATCTCAAGAGGTGGCGCACCCAACAGGAAAGCCGAGACCTCCTGGCATCGTGCCAACATACTAAAAGCCCCCCAGATGTCTCAGTCCACTCCAGATGAACCTGATTTCCCTGCACTACCTCGAGCATCACTTGCGTATCACCTCACACCATGGTGGCTCGTGCCACAAGACAGTGGCACCTCAAGGGAAAGACAGAGATCCTGGGGTCAAGTCGAGGGGAAGCCTGACACTGCAGCTACACCTTGGGTGGAAAGCGGACGTGTATGCAACCACAGGAGACGAGGCCTGACTATCCTTGAGAGACTCTAGAGAAACCCCAAGTTCCATGCCAGCACTGGAGAGGAAATCTCACGTTCCAGCTTCGGCTCCAGATGGGTACCTAGGACCCGGCACTGACTGGAAAGGAATCCCGAGGAGCCCCTCTCAACTCGCACGGAGACTGGCCTCTCCTGAGGCCACGCGAGAGGTTCCCTGAGGTCCCCGTCGTAACTCGAGAGGGACATACCGCAACTCGAGAAAAACCAGGAGGTTCTCCCCTGCAAGCGAGATGAGGCCGTTTTCTGCAGCGGCATCCCAAGAGAAAACCGGCCTTCCCTCCTGAACCTCAAAGGGTCCTTCACAGCCTTGCTACAACTCAAGAAGTTCCCCGACATAACCGTCTCAACTCGAGAGGAACACCGAGGGTCCCACCAAAACAAGAGGAGCCCCCTTTCCCATGCCTCTGCTCCTGATCAAGGATCATTTCCCTCCTTCGACAGGAAAGGATTCTGGCATTCCCGACGCACAGCAAGAGGGAGTGCTCTCCACAGGAATGTCGAGAGGAACTCCAGGGATCATGCCACCATTCCAAAAGATCCCCAAATGTCTCAGTTCACTCCAGATGAACCTGATTTCCCTGCACTGCCTCGAAGGTCACCGTGAGCATCGAATCACACCACGGTGGCATCTATGACAACCCTGTGGCACTTTGAGGGAAAGCCACAGATCCCTGTGTCAACTCGTCTGGAAGCCTGACACTGCTGCTACAGCTTGGGAGGAAAACGGACGCGCATGTCTCCACTTGAGAAGAGCCCTGATCTCCTGTGGAGTCTCTAGAGGAATCCCAAGATCCAAGTCAGCACTGGAGAGGAAAACTCAGGTTCTGGCTGCAGTTCCAGACGAGTACCTAGGACCTGACACTGACTTTACAGGAATCTCGAGGGGCCCTTCGCAACTCATATGGAGACTGGTCTTTCCTGAGGCCACGCAAGTGGGTCCCTGAGGTTCCCGTCGTAACTCAAGAGGAACCTGCACCAACTCGAGAAAAACGAGGAGGTTCTCCCCTGCAAGCGAGATGAGGCCCTTTTCTGCTATGGATTCACGAGGGAAATCACGTCTTCCCACTTGAACCTTGCAAGAGTCCTTCCCACCCTTGCTGCAACTCAAGAAGTTCCCCGACATACCAGTCCCCACGCAGAGGACACTAAGGGTCCTGACACACCTCAGGAGGAGCCTCGTTTCCCCATCGTGAGCTCGAGATGAGGGTCTTTTTCCCTGCTTCGTCGGGAAAGGATTCCCGCCATTCCCGTCACATCTCAAGAGGTGGCGCTCTCAACAAGAAAGCCGAGATCTCCAGGGGTCGTGCCTACATATTAAAACTCCCCCAGATGTCTCAGTCCACTCCAGATGAATCTGATTTCCCTGCACTACATCGAGCATCACCTGCGCATCACCTTACACCACGGTGGCTCCTGCCACAGGCCTGTGGCATCTCGAGGGATAGACAGAGATCCCGGGGTCAAGTCGAGGGGAAGCCTGACACTGCAGCTACAGCTCAGGAGGAAAGTGGACCTGCATGCAACCACAGGAGACGAGGCCTGACTCCCCTTGAGACACTCCAGAGAAACCCCAAGTTCCATGCCAGCACTGGAGAGGAAACCTCAGGTTTCACCTTCAGCTCCAGAAGGGGACTTAGGACCCGGCACCGACTGGAGATGAATCCTGAGGAACCCCTCTCAACTCGCACGGAGACTTGCCTTTCCTGAGTCCAAGCCAGCAGGTCCATGATGTCCCCGTCGTAACTCGAGAGGGACCTGCCACAACTCGAGAAAAACCAGGAGGTTCTCCCTTCCAGGCGAGATGAGGCTGTTTTCTGCTGCGACATCCGAAGAGAAAACTGGCCTTCACTCCTGAACCTCAAGGGGTCCTTCACAGCCTTGCTACAAACTAAGAAGTTCCCAAAATAACCATCTCCACACGGGAGGAACACTGAGGGTCCCACCACAAGTCAAGAGGAGCCCCCATTCCCCCTCCTGCACTCCCTATGTGGGATCCTTTCCCTGTTTCAACAGGAAAGGATTCTGGCGTTCCCGTCGTATAGCAAGAGGTCGTGCTCTAAACAGGAATATCGAGAGGAACTCCAGGGGTCATGCCACCATTCCAAAAGACCCCCAAATGTCTCAGTTCACTCCATATGAACCTGATTCCCTGAACTGCCTCGAAGGTCACCCTGAGCCTCGAGTCACACCACGGTGGCATCTGCGACAGCCCTGTGGCACCTCGAGGGAAAGCCACAGATCTCTGTGTCAACTCGTCGGGAAGACTGACACTGCTGCTACAGCTCAGGAGGAAAACGGACGTGTATGTCTCCACTTGAGAAGAGTCCTGACTCTCCTGTGGAATCTCCACAGGAACCCCAAGATCCATCTCAGCACTGGAGAGGAAATCTCAGGATCTCGCTGCAGTTGCAGACGAGTACCTAGGACCCGACACTGACTGGACAGGAATCCCCAGGGGCCCCTCGCAACTCGTATGGAGACTGGTCTTTCCTGAGGCCATGCCAGCGGGTCCTTGAGGTCCCCGTCCTACCTAGAGAGGGACCTGTCACAATTCAAGAAAAACCAGGAGATTCTCCCCTGCAGGCGAGATGAGGCCTTTTTCTGCTGTGGATTCACGAGGGAAATCACGCCTTCCCACTTGAACCTCGCAAGCATCCTTCCCACCCTTGCTGCAACTCAAGAAGTTCCCCGACATACCAGTCCCCATGCAGGAAGTACACTAAGGTTCCCGGCACACCTCAGGAGGAGCCTCGTTTCCCCATCATGAGCTCGAGATGAGGGTCTTTTTCCCTGCTTCATCGGGAAACAATTCCCGCCGTTCCCGTCACATCTCAAGAAGTGGTGTTCTCAACAGGAAACCCGAGATCTCCAGGGATCATGCCAACAGACTAAAAGTCCCCCAGATGTCTCAGTCCACTCCAGATGAATATGATTTCCCTGCACTACCTCGAGAGTCAACTGCATATCGCCTGACACCAAGGTTGCTCATGCCACAGGCCTGTGGCATTTTGAAGGAAAGACAGATAACCCTGGGTCAATTCGAGGGGAAGCCTGACACGTCAGCTACAGCTCCGGAGAAAAGCGGACGTACATGCAACCACAGGAGAAGGGGCTTGACTCCCCTTGAGAGACTCCAGAGAAATCCCAAGTTCCATGCCAGCACTGGAGAAGAAATCTCAGGTTCCAGCTTTTGCTCCAGATGGGGACTTAGGACATGGCACCCACTGGAGAGGAATCCTGAGGAGCCCCTCTCAACTCTCACGGAGACTGGCCTTTCCTGAGGCCACGTGAGAGGGTCCCTGAAGTCCCCATCGTAACTCAAGAGGGACCTGCCGCAACTCGGGAAAAATCAGGAGGTTCTCCCCTCCAGGAGAGGTGAGGCCGTTTTCTGCTGTGGCATCACAAGAGAAAATCGTCCTTCCCTCCTGAACCTCAAAGGATCCTTCACAGCCTTGCTGCAACTCAAAAAGTTCCCTAACATAACCATCTCCACTCGAGAGGAACACTGAGGGTCCCACCACAACTCTAGAGGAGCCCCCTTTCCTCGTCCTCCGCTCCCGATGAGGTATCTTTTCCCTCCTTCGACAGGAAAGGATTCTGGCATTCCCGTCACACAGCAAGAGGGCATGCTCTCAGCAGGAAAGACGAGAGGAACTCCAGGGGTCGTGCCACCATTCCAAAAGACCCCCAAATGTCTGAGTCCACTCCAGATGAACCTGATTACCCTGCACTGCCTCTAAGATCACCCTGAGCATCGAATCACACCATGGTGGCATCTGCGACAGCCCTGTGGCACCTCGATGGAAAGCCACTGATCCCTGTGTCAACTCGGTGGGAAGCCTGACACTGCTGTTACAGCTTAGGAGGAAAACGGTCGTGTATGTCTCCTCTTGAGAAGAGTCCTGACTCTCCTGTGGAGACTCCAGAGGAACCCCAAGATCCGTCTCAGCACTGGAGAGGAAATCTCAGGTTCTGCATGCAGTTACAGACGAGTACCTAGGACCCGACACTGACTGGACAGGAATCCCGAGGGGACCCTGTCAACTCGTATGGAGACTCATCTTTAATGAGCCAACACCAGCGGGTCCCTCAGGTCCCCGTCGTAACTCGAGAGGGACCTGCCGCAACTCGAGAAGAACCAGCAGCTTCTCCCTTGCAGGCGGGATGAGGCTCTTTTCTGCTGTGGCATCACGAGGGAAATCACGCCTTCCCACTTGAACCTCGCAAGCATCCTTCCCACCCTTGCTGCAATTCAAGAAGTTCCCCGACATACCAGTCCCCACGCGGGAGGAACACTAAGGGTCCTGGCACACCTCAGGAGGAGCTTCGTTTCCCCATCGTGAGCTCGAGATGAGGGTATTTTTCCCTGCTTCATCGGGAAAGGATTCCCGCCGTTCCCATCACATCTCAAGAGTTGGCGCTCTCAACAGGAAAGCTGAGTTCTCCAGGGTTCGTGCCAGCATACAAAAAGACCCCCAGAAGTCTCAGTCTACTCCAGATGAACCTGATTTCCCTGCACTGCCTCGAAGGTCACCTGAGCATTGAATCACACCATGGTGGCATCTGCGACAGGCCTGTGGCACTTCGAGGGAGAGCCTCAGATCCCTGTGTCAACTCGTCGGGAAGGCTGACACTGCTGTTACAGCTTGGGAGGACCACGGATGTGTATGTCTCCACCTGAGAAGAGTCCTGACTCTCCTGTGGAGACTCCAGAGGAACCTGAAGATCCATATCAGCACTGGAGAGGAAACCTCAGGTTCTAGCTTCGGGTCCAGACGGTGACTTAAGACCCAGAACAGACTGGAGAGGAATCCCATGGAGCCACTCTCAACTCGCACGGAGACTGGCCTTTCCTGAGGCCACGCGAGAGGGTCCCTGAGGTCCCCGTTGCAACTCGAGAGGGACCTGCTACAACTCGAGAAAAACCAGGAGATTTTCCACTCCAGGCGAGATGAGGCCCTTTCCTGCTGTGGCATCACGAGGGAAATCACGCCTTCCCACTTGAACCTCGCAAGCATCCTTCCGACCCTTGCTGCAACTCAAGAAGTTCCCTGACATACCAGTTCCCATGCGGGAGGAACACTAAGGGTCCCGGCAAACTTCAGGAGGAGCTTCATTTCCTAACGTGAGCTCAAGGTGAGGGTATTTTTCCCTGCTTCTTCGGGAATGGATTCCCGCCGTTCCCGGCACATCTCAAGAGATGGCGCTCTCAACAGGAAAGCCGAGATCTCCAGGGGTTGTGCCAACATAGTAAAAGTCCCCCAAATGTCTCAGTCCACTCCAGATGAACCTGATGTCCCTGCAGTACCTCGAGTGTCACCTGCGTCGAGCCTCACACCCCAGAGGCTTGTGCCACAGGCCTGTGGCATCTCGAGGGAAAAACAGAGATCCCAGGGTAAAGTCGAGAGGAAGCCTGACACTGCAGCTACAGATCAGGGGAAAGTGGATGTGCATGCAACCACAGGAAACGAGGCCTGACACCCCTTGAGAGACAACAGAGAAAGCCAAGTTCCATGCCAGCACTGGAGAGGAAACCTCAGGTTGCAGCTTCGGCTCCAGCCGGGGACTTAGGACCCAGCACCGACAGGAGAGGAATCCTGAGGAGCCCCTCTCAACTCGCACGGAGACTGGCCGTTACTGAGGCCACGCAAGAGGGTACCTGAGTTCCCGGTCGTAACTCGAGAGGGACCTGCCGCAACTTGAGAAAAACCAGGAGGTTCTCCCCTCCAGGCGAGATGAGGCCGTTTTCTCTTGCGGCATCACAAGAGAAAACCGGCCTTCCCTCCTGAACCTCAAAGGGTCCTTCACAGCCTTGCTACAACCCAAGAAGTTCCCCGACATAACCATCTCCACTCGAGAGAAACACTGAGGGTCCCACCACAACTCAAGAGGTGCCCCCTTTCCCCCTCCTCCGCTCCTGATGAGGGATCCTTTCGCTGCTTCGACAGGAAAGGATTCTGGCGTTCCCATCGCACAGCAAGAGGGCGTGCTCTTAACAGGAACATCGAGAGGAACTGCAGAGTTTATGCCACCATTCCAAAAGACCCCCAAATGTCTCAGTCCACTCCAGATGAATCTGATTACCCTGCACTGCCTCGAAGGTCACCCTGAGCATCGAATCACACCACGGTGGCATCTGCGACAGCCCTGTGGCACCTCGAGGGAAAGCCACAGATCCCTGTGTCAACTCGTCTGGAAGCCTGACACTGGTGCTACAGCTTGGGAGGAGAACGGACGTGTATGTCTCCACTTGCGAAGAGTCCTGACTCTCCTGTGGAGACTCCAGAGGAACTCCAAGATCCATGTCAGCACTGGAGAGGAGACCTCAGGTTCTGGCTGCCGTTCCAGATGAGTACCTAGGACCCGACACTGACTGGACAGGAATCCCGAGGGGCCCCTAGCAACTCGTAAGGAGAGTGGTCTTTCCTGAGGCCACGCAAGCGGGTCCCTGAGGTCCCCATCGTAACTCGAGAGGGACCTGCCAGAACTTGAGAATAACCAGGAGGTTCTCCCCTGCAGGCGAGATGAGGCCCTCTTCTGCTGTGGCATCATGAGGCAAATCACGCCTTCCCACTTGAACCTCGCAAGCGTCCTTCCCACCCTTGCTGCAACACAAGAAGTTCCCCGATATACCAGTCCCCACGTGGGAGGAACACTAAGGGTCCCGGCACACCTCAGGAGGAGTCTCATTTCCCCATCTTGAGCTCGAGATGAGGATCTATTTCCCTGCTTCGTCGGGAAAGGATTCCCGCCGTTCCCGTCACATCTCAAGAGGTGGTGCTCCCAGCAGGAAAGCCGAGATCTCCAGGGTTAGTGCCAACATACTAAAAGTCCCCCAGATGTCTCAGTCCACTCCAGGTGAACCTGATTTCCCTGCACTACCTCGAGTGTCACCTGCGTTATCGCCTCAAACCATGGTGGCTCGTGCCACAGACCTGTGGCATCTCGAGGGAAAGACCGAGTTCCCAGGGTCAAGGCACGGGGAACACTGACACTGCAGCTACAACTCGGGAGAAAAGCAGACATGCATGCAACAACAAGAGACGAGGCCTGACTCCCCTTGAGAGACACCAGAGAAACCCCAAGTTCCATGCCAGCACTGGAGAGGAAACCTCAGCTTCCAACTTTGGCTTCAGACGGGGACTTAGGACCCGGTACCACCTGGAGAGGAATCCCGGGGAGCCCCACTCAACTCGCACGGAGACTGGCCTTTACTGAAGCCACGCAAGAGCGTCCCTGAGGTCCCAGTCGTAACATCAGAGGGACCTGCCGCAACTCAAGAAAAACCAGGAGGTTCTCCCCTCCAGGCGAGATGAGGCCGTTTTCTGCTGTGGCATCGCAAGAGAAAACCGGCCTTCCCTCCTGAACCTCAAAGGGTCCTTCACAGCCTTGCTAAAACCCAAGAAGTTCCCCGACATAACCATCTCCACTCGACAGGACACTGAGGGTCCCACCACAGAACAAGAGGAGCCCCCTTTCCGCCTCCTCCACTCCTGATGAGGGATCGTTTCCCTGCTTCGACAGGAAAGGATTCTGGCGTTCCCGTCGCACACCAAGAGAGCGTGCTCTCAACAGGAAAGTCGAGAAGAACTGCAGGGGTCATGCCACCATTCCAAAAGACCCCCAAATGTCTCAGTCCACTCCAGATGAATCTGATTTCCCTGCACTGCCTCGAAGGTCACCCTGAGCATCGAATCACACCACGGTGGCATCTGCGACAGCCATGTGGCACCTCGAGGGAAAGCCACAGATTCCTGTGTGAACTCGTCTGGAAGCCTGACACTGCTGCTACAGCTTTGGAGGAAATGGACGTGTATGTCTCCACTTGTGAAGAGTCCTGACTCTCCTGTGGAGACTCCAGAGGAACCCCAAGATCCATGTCAGCACTGGAGAGGAAACCTCAGGTTCTGGCTGCCATTCCAGATGAGTACCTAGGACCCGACACTGACTGGACAGGAATCCCATGGGGCACCTCGCAACTCGTATGGAGAGTGGTCTTTCATGAGGCCACGCCAGCGGGTCCCTGAGGTCCCCATCATAACTCGAGAGGGACCTGCCACAACTTCAGAAAAATCAGGAGGTTCTCCCCTCCAGGCGAGATGAGGCCGTTTTCTGCTGTGGCATACCAAGAGAAAACCGGCCTTCCCTCCTGAACCTCAAAGGGTCCTTCACAGCCTTGCTAAAACCCAAGAAGTTCCCCGACATAACCATCTCCACTCGACAGGACACTGAGGGTCCCACCACAGAACAAGAGGAGCCCCCTTTCCGCCTCCTCCACTCCTGATGAGGGATCGTTTCCCTGCTTCGACAGGAAAGGATTCTGGCGTTCCCGTCGCACACCAAGAGAGCGTGCTCTCAACAGGAAAGTCGAGAAGAACTGCAGGGGTCATGCCACCATTCCAAAAGACCCCCAAATGTCTCAGTCCACTCCAGATGAATCTGATTTCCCTGCACTGCCTCGAAGGTCACCCTGAGCATCGAATCACACCACGGTGGCATCTGCGACAGCCATGTGGCACCTCGAGGGAAAGCCACAGATTCCTGTGTGAACTCGTCTGGAAGCCTGACACTGCTGCTACAGCTTTGGAGGAAATGGACGTGTATGTCTCCACTTGTGAAGAGTCCTGACTCTCCTGTGGAGACTCCAGAGGAACCCCAAGATCCATGTCAGCACTGGAGAGGAAATCTCAGGTTCCTCCCCGACATAACCATCTCCACTTGAGAGGAACACTGAGGGTCCCACCACAACTCAAGAGGAGCCCCTTTTCTCCCTCCTCTGCTCCCGAAGAGGGATCCTTTCCCTGGTTCTACAGGAAAGGATTATGGCGTTCCCGTCACACAGCAAGAGGGCATGTTCTCAAAAGGAAAGTCGAGAGGAACTCCAGGGATCCTGCCACCATTCCAAAAGACCCCCAAATGTCTCAGTCCACTCCAGATGAATCTGATTTCCCTGCACTGCCTCGAAGGTCACCCTGAGCATCGAATCACACCACGGTGGCATCTGCGACAGCCATGTGGCACCTCGAGGGAAAGCCACAGATTCCTGTGTGAACTCGTCTGGAAGCCTGACACTGCTGCTACAGCTTTGGAGGAAATGGACGTGTATGTCTCCACTTGTGAAGAGTCCTGACTCTCCTGTGGAGACTCCAGAGGAACCCCAAGATCCATGTCAGCACTGGAGAGGAAACCTCAGGTTCTGGCTGCCATTCCAGATGAGTACCTAGGACCCGACACTGACTGGACAGGAATCCCATGGGGCACCTCGCAACTCGTATGGAGAGTGGTCTTTCATGAGGCCACGCCAGCGGGTCCCTGAGGTCCCCATCATAACTCGAGAGGGACCTGCCACAACTTCAGAAAAATCAGGAGGTTCTCCCCTCCAGGCGAGATGAGGCCGTTTTCTGCTGTGGCATACCAAGAGAAAACCGGCCTTCCCTCCTGAACCTCAAAGGGTCCTTCACAGCCTTGCTAAAACCCAAGAAGTTCCCCGACATAACCATCTCCACTTGAGAGGAACACTGAGGGTCCCACCACAACTCAAGAGGAGCCCCTTTTCTCCCTCCTCTGCTCCCGAAGAGGGATCCTTTCCCTGGTTCTACAGGAAAGGATTATGGCGTTCCCGTCACACAGCAAGAGGGCATGTTCTCAAAAGGAAAGTCGAGAGGAACTCCAGGGATCCTGCCACCATTCCAAAAGACCCCCAAATGTCTCAGTTCACTCCAGATGAAACTGATTTCACTGCAATGCCTTGAAGGTCACCCTGAGCATGGAATCACACCATGGTGGTAACTTTGACAGCCCAGTGGCACCTCGAGGGAAAGCCACAGATTCCTCTGTCAACTCTTCAGGAAACCTGACACTGCTGCTACAGCTTGGGAGGAAAACGCACATGTATGTCTCAACTTGAGTAGAGTCATGACTCTTCTGTGGAGACTCCAGAGGAACCCGAAAATCCATGTCAGCACTGGAGAGGAAACCTCAGGTTCTGGCTGCAGTTCCAGACGAGTACCTAGGACCCGACACTGACTTGACAGCAATACTGAGGGGCCCCTCACAACTCGTGTGAAGACTGGTCTTTCCTGAGGACAAGCCAGCGGGTCCCTGAGGTCCCCATCTTAACTTGAGAGGGACTTGCCGAAACTCGAGAAAAACCAGGAGGTTCTCCCCTGCAGGCGACATGAGGCCCTTTTCTGCTGTGGCATCATGAGGGAAATCACACCTTCCCACTTGAACCTCGCAAGCGTCCTTCCCACCCTTGCTGCAACTCAAGATATTCCCCGACATACCAGTCCCCATGCGGAAGGAACACTAAGGGTCTCGGCACACCTCAGGAGGAGCCTCATTTCCCCATATTGAGCTCGAGATGAGGGTCTTTTTCCCTGCTTCATCAGGAAAGGATCCTGCCGCTCCCGTCACATCTTAAGAGGTGGCAATCTCAACAGGAAAGCTGAGATCTCCAGGGGTCATGCCAACATACTAACAGTCCCCCAGATGTCTCAGTCCACTCCAGATGAACCTGATTTCCCTGCACTACCTCGAGTGTCACCTGCGTATCGCCTCACACCACGGTGGCTCATGCCAAAGGCCTGTGGCATCTCGAGGGAAAGACAAAGATCCCGGGGTCAAGTCGAGGGGAAGCCTGACACTGCAGCTACAGCTCGGGAGGAAAGCGGACGTGCATGCAACCACAGGAGACGAGGTCTGACTCCCCCTGACTCCAGAGACTCCAGAGAAACCCCAAGTTCCATGCCAGCACTGGAGAGGAAAACTCAGGTTCCAGCTTCGGCTCCAGACGGGGACTTGGACCCAGCACTGACTGGAGAGGTATCCCGAGGAGACCCTCTCTGAACGCATGGAGATTGGCCTTTCCTGAGGCCACGCAAGAGGGACCCTGAGGTCCCATCGTAACTCGAGAGGGACCTGCCGCAACTCGAGAAAAACCAGGAGGTCCTCCCTTCCAGGCGAGATGAGGCCGTTTTCTGCTGCGGCATCCCAAGAGAAAACCGGCCTTCCCTCCTGAACCTCAAAGGGTCCTTCACAGCCTTGCTACAACCCAAGAAGTTACCCGACATAACCGTCTCCACTCGAGAGGAGCAAGAAGGGTCCCATCAAAACTCAAGAGGAGCCCGCTTTCCCCCTCCTCCGCTCCCGATGAGGGATCCTTTCCCTGTACGACAGGAAAGGATTCTGGCGTTCCCGTCGCACAGCAAGAGGGCGTGTTCTCAACAGGAAAGTCGAGAGGAACTCCAGGGGTCATGCCACCATTCGAAAAGACCCCCAAATGTCTCAGTCCACTCCAGATGAACCTGATTTCCCTGCACTGCCTCGAAGGTCACCCTGAGCATCGAATCACATCACGGTGGCTTCTGCAACAGCCCTGTGGCACCTGAGGGAAAGCCACAGATCCCTGTGTCAACGCGTCGGGAAGCCTGACACTGCTGCTACAGCTTTCGAGGAAAACGGACGTGTATATCTCCACTTGAGAAGAGTCCTGACTCCCCTGTGGAGACTCCAGAGGAACACCAAGATCCATGTTGGCACTGGAGACGAAACCTCAGGTTCTAGCTGCAGTTCCAGAAAAGTACGTAGGACCCGACACTGACTGGACAGGAATCCTGAGGGGCCCCTCGCAACTCATATAGAGACTGGTCTTTCCTGAGGCCACGCCAGCGGGTCCCTGAGGTCCCCATCCTAACTTGAGAGGGACCTGCCGCAACTCGAGAAAAACCAGGAGGTTCTCCCCTGAAGGCGAGATGAGGCCCTTTTCTGCTGTGGCATCAGGAGTGTAATCACGCCTTCCCACTTGAACCTCGCAGGCATCCTTCCCACCCTTGCTGCAACTCAAGAAGTTCCCGACATACCAGTCCCCACGCGGGAGGAACATGAAGGGCCCTTGCACACCTCAGGAGGAGCCTCGTTTCCCCATCATGAGCTCGAGATGAGGGTCTTTTTCCCTGCTTTGTCCGGAAAGGATTCCCACCATTCCCATCACATCTCAGGAAGTGGTGCTCTCAACAGGAAAGCCGAGATCTCCAGGGGTCATGCCAACATACTAAAAGTCCCACAGATGTCTCAGTCCACTCCATCTGAACGTGATTTCCCTGCACTACCTCAAGTGTCACCTGCGTATCACCTCACACCACGGTGGCTCATGCCACAGGCCTCCTGCATCTCAAGGGAAAGACAAAGATCCCAGGGTCAAGTCGAGGGGAAGCCTGACACTGCAGCTACAGCTCGGGAGGAAAGTGGACGTGCATTTAACCATAGGAGACGAGGCCTCACTCCCCTTGAGAGACTCCAGAGTAACCCCAAGTTCCATGCCAGCACTGGTGAGGAACCCTACGGTTCCAGCTTCGGCTCCAGACAGGGACAAAGACCCGGCACCGACAGGAGAGGAATCCATAGAAGCCCCTCTCAACTCACACGGAGACTGGCCTTTCCTGAGGCCACGCGAGAGGGTACCTGATTTCCCGAGAGAGGATGCCTGAAGTCCCCGTCATGACTTGAGAGGGAACTGCTGAAACTCAAGAGAAACCAGGAGGTTCTCCCCTGCAAGCGAGATGAGGCCGTTTTCTGCTGCGGCATCCCAAGTGAAAACTGGCCTTCCCTCCTGAACCTCAAAGAGTCCTTCACAGCCTTGCTAAACTCAAGAAGTTCCCCGACATAACCATCTCCACTCGAGAGGAACACTGAGGGTCCCACCACAACTCAAGAGGAGCCCCTTTCCCCCTCCTCCGCTCCCAATGAGGGATCCTTGCCCTGCTTCAACAGGAAAGGATTCTGGCATTCCCGTCGCAGAGCAAGAGGGCGTGCTCTCAACAGGAATGTTGAGAGGAAATCCAGGGGTCATTCCTCCATTCCAAAAGACCACCAAATGTCTCAGTCCACTCCATATGAAACTGATTTCCCTGCACTGCCTTGAAGGTCACCCTGAGCATCGAATCACACCACGGTGGCATCTGTGACAGCCCTGTGGCACCTCGAGGGAAAGCCACAGATCCCTGTGTCAACGCGTCGGGAAGCCTGACACTGCTGCTACAGCTTGGGAGGAAAACGGACGTGTATGTCTCCACTTGAGAAGAGTCCTGACTCTCCTGTGGAGACTCCAGAGGAACCCCAAGATCCATGTCAGCACTGGAGAGGAAACCTCAGGTTCTTGCTGCCGTTTCAGACGAGTACCTAGGAACCGACACTGACCGGACAGGAAACCCGAGGGGCCCCTCGCAACTCGTATGGAGACGGGTCTTTCCTGAGGCCGCGCCAGCTGGTCCCTGAGGTCCCCGTCGTAACTCAAGAGGGACCTGCCGCAACTCGAGAAGAACCAGGAGGTTCTCTCCTGCAGGCGAATTGAGGCCCTTTTCTGCAGTGGCATCACGAGGGAAATCACGCCTTCCCACTTGAACCTCGCAAGCGTCCTTCCCTCCCTTGCTGCAACTCAAGAAGTCCCCCAACATACCAGTCCCCATGCGGGAGGAACACGAAGGGTCCTGGCACAACTCAGGACAAGCCTCGTTTCCCCATCGTGAGCTCGAGATGAGGGTCTTTTTCCCTGCTTGGTCGGGAAAGGATTCCCGCCGTTCCCGTCACATCTAAAGAGGTGGCGCTCTCAACAGGAAAGCTGAGATCTCCAGGGGTCAGGCCAACATACTAAAAGACCCCCAGATGTCTCAGTCAACTCCAGATGAACCTGATTTCCCTGAATTACCTCGAGTGTCACCTGCATATCACCTCACACCACGGTGACTCGTGTAACAGGCCTGTGGCCTCTCGAGGGAAAACAGAGATCCCGGGGTCATGTCAAGCGGAAGCCTGACAATGCAGGTACTGCTAGGGAGGAAAGCGGATGTGCATGCAACCACAGGAGACGAGGCCTGACTCCCCTGGAGAGACTCCAGAGAAACTCCAAGTTCCATGCCAGCACTGGAGTGGATACCTCAGGTTCCAGCTTTGGCTTCAGACGGGGACTTATACCCGGCACCGAATGGAGAGGAATCCCGAGGAGCCCCTCTCAACTCGCACGGAGACTGGCCTTTCCTGAGGCCACGCGAGAAGTTCCCTGAGGTCCCTGTCGTAACTCGAGAGGGACCTGCCGCAACTCGAGAAAAACCAGGAGGTTCTCCCATCCAGGCGAAATGAGGCCGTTTTCTGCTGCGGCATCCCAAGAGAAAACCGGCCTTCCCTCCAGAACCTCAAAGGGTCCTTCACAGCCTTGCTACAACTCAAGAAGTTCCCCGACATAACCATATCCACTCGAGAGGAACACTGAGGGTCCCACCACAAATCAAGAGGAGCCCCCTTTCCCCCTCCCCTCCTCTGATGAGGGATCCTTTCCCTGTTTCGACAGGAAAAGATTCTGGTGTTCCCGTCGCACAGCAATAGGGTGTGCTCTCAACACGAAAGTCGAGAGGAACTCCAGAGGTCATGCCCCCATTCCAAAAGACCCCCAAATGTCTCAGTCCACGCCACATGAACNCACCACAAATCAAGAGGAGCCCCCTTTCCCCCTCCCCTCCTCTGATGAGGGATCCTTTCCCTGTTTCGACAGGAAAAGATTCTGGTGTTCCCGTCGCACAGCAATAGGGTGTGCTCTCAACACGAAAGTCGAGAGGAACTCCAGAGGTCATGCCCCCATTCCAAAAGACCCCCAAATGTCTCAGTCCACGCCACATGAACCTGATTTCCCTGCACTGCCTCGAAGGTCACGCTGAACATCAAATCACACCATGGTGGTATCTGCGACAGCCCTGTGGCACCTTGAGGGAAAGTCACAGATCCCTGTGTCAACTCGTTGGGAAGCCTGACACTGCTGCTACAGCTTGGGAGAAAAACGGACGTGTATGTCTCCACTTGAGAAGAGTCCTGACTGTCCTGTGGAGACTCCAGAGGAATCCCAAGATCCATGTCAGCACTGGAGAGGAAACCTCAGGTTCTGGCTGCAGTTCCAGATGAGTACCTTGGACCCGACACTGACTGAACAGGAATCCCGAGGGACCCCTCACTACTCTTATGGAGACTGGTCTTTCCTGAGGCCACGCCAGCGGGTTCCTGAGGTCCCCGTCGTCAATTGAGAGGGACTTTCCACAACTCGAGAAGAACCAGGAGGTTCTCCCCTGCAGGCGAGATGAGGCCCATTTCTTCTGTGGCATCACAAGGGAAATCAAGCATTCCTTCTTGAACCTCGCAAGCGCCCTTTCCACCATTGCTGCAACTCAAGAATTTCCCGACATATCAGTCCCCACACGGGAGGAACAGAACGGTCCCGGCACACCTCAGGAGGAGCCTCGTTTCCCCATTGTGAGGTCGAGATGAGGGTCTTTTTCCCTGCTTTGTCGGGAAAGAATTCCCGCCATTCCCGTCACATCTCAAGAGGTGGCGCTCTCAGCAGGAAAGCCGAGATCTCCAGGGGTCGTGCCAACATACTAAAAGTCCCCCATATGTCTCAGTCCACTGCAGATGAACCTGATTTCCCTGCACTACCTCGAGTGTCACCTGTGTATCACCTCTCACCACGGTGGCTCATGCCACACCCTGTGGCATCTCAAGGGAAAGACAGCAATCCCAGGGTCAAGTCGAGGGGAAGCCTGACACTGCAGCTACAGCTCGGGAGGAAATCGGACATGCATGCATCCACAGGAGACGTGGCCTGACTCCCCTTGAGAGACTCCAGAGAAACCCCAAGTTCCATGCCAGCACTGGAGAGGAAACCTCAGGTTCCAGCTTTGGCTCAAGACGGGGACATAGGACCCGGCACCGACTGGAGAGAATTCCGAGGAACCCCTCTCAACTCGCACGGAGACTGGCCTTTCCTGAGGCCACGTGAGAAGGTCCCTGAGGTCCCCATCCTAACTCGAGAGGGACCTACCGAAACTCTAGAAAAACCAGGAGGTTCTCCCCTGCAGGCGAAATGAGGCCGTTTTCTGCTGCGGCATCCCAAGAGAAAACCGGCCTTCCCTCCTGAACCTCAAAGAGTCCTTCACAGCCTTGCTACAACTCAAGAAGTTCCCCGACATAACCATCTCCACTCGAGAAGAACACTGAGGGTCCCAACACAATTCAAGAGGAGCCCCCTTTCCCCCTCCTCTGCTCTCGATGAGGGATACTTTACCTGCTTCGACAGGAAAGGATTCTGGGGTACCTGTCACACAGCAAGAGGGTGTGCTCTCAGCAGGAAAGTTTAGAGGAACTCCAGGGGTCATGCCACCATTCCAAAAGACCCCCACATGTCTCAGTCCACTCCAGATGAATCTGATTTCCCTGCACTGCCTCGAAGGTCACCCTGAGCATTGAATCACACCACGGTGGCATCTGCGACAGCCCTGTGCCACCTCGAGGGAAAGCCACAGATCTCTGTGTCAACTCGTCGGTAAGACTGACACTGCTTCTACAGGTTGGGAGAAGAACGGACGTGCATGTCTCCACCTGAGAAGAGTCCTGACTTTCCTGTGGAGACTCCAGAGGAACCCCAAGATCCATGTCAGCACTGGAGAGGAAACCTCAGGTTCTGGCTACAGTTCCAGACGAGTACCTAGGACCCGACACTGACTGGACAGGAATCCCCAGGGGCCCCTCGCAACTCGTATGGAGACTGGTGTTGCCTGAGGCCACGCCAGCGGGTCCCTGAGGTCCCCGTCATAACTCGAGAGTGACCTCCTGCAACTCGAGAAAAAACCAGGAGGTTCTCCCCTGCAGGCGAATTGAGGCCCTTTTCTGCTGTGGCATCCCAAGGGAAATCACACCTTCCCACTTGAACCTCGTAAGCGTCCTTCCCACCCTTGCTTCATCTTAAGAATTTCCCAGACATATCCGTCCCCACGCTGGAGGAACACCGAGTGTCCCGGCACAAACCAGGATGAGCCCCGATTCCCCCTCATGAGCTCGACATGAGAGTCACTTTCCCTGCTTCGTTGGGAAAGGATTGCCGCCGTTCTAATCGCATCTCAAGAGGTGGCGTTTCAACAGGATAGCCGAGATCTCCAGGGGTCGTTCCAACATACTAAAAGTCCCTCAGATGTCTCAGTCCACTCCATATGAACCTGGTTTCCCTGCCCTGCCTCGAGTGTCACCCGTGTATTGCCTCACACCATGGTGGCTCATGCCAGAGCCCTGTGGCATCTTGAGGGAGAGACAGAAATCCCTGGGTCAACTCGACGGGAAACTTGACACTGCTGCAACAGCTCGGGTGGAAAGCGTACATGCATGTCACCACAGGAGACGAGGCCTGACTCCCCTGGGGAGACTCCAGAGGAACCCCAAGATCCATGCCAGCACTGGAGAGGAAACCTCAGGTTCCAGCTTCGGCTCCAGACTTGGACTTAGGACCCGACACTGACTGGAGAGGTATCGCAATGGGCCCCTCTCGACTCCCACGGAGACGAGCCTTTCCAGAGGCCTCACGAGCGGGTCCCTGAGGTCGCCATCTTAAATCGAGTGGGACCTGCCACAACTCGAGAAAAACCAGGAGGTTCTTCCCTCCAGGCGAGATGAGGCCGTTTTCTGCTGCGGCATCCCAAGAGAAAACCGGCCTTCCCTCCTGAACCTCAAAGGGTCCTTCCCACCCTTGCTGCAACTCAAGAAGTTCCCCGACATACCCGTCTCCACTCGAGAGGAACACTAAGGGTCCTACCACAACTCAAGAATGGCCACCTTTCCCCCTCCTTTGCTCCCAATGATGGTTCCTTTCCCTGCTTCGTGGGGAAAGGATTCTGGCATTTCTGTCGCACAGGAAGAAGACGTGCTCACAACAGGAAAGTCGAGAGGAACTCCAGGGTTCTTGCCCCATTCCAAAAGACCCCAAAATGTCTCAGTCCACTCCAGATGAACCTGATTTCCCTGCCCTGCCTCGAAGGTCACCCCGAGAATCGAATCACACCACGGTGGCACGTGCGACAGCCCTGTGGCACCTCGAGGGAAAGCCACAGGTCCCTGTGTCAACTCGACGGGAAGCCTGACACTGCTGCTACAGCTCGGGAGGAAAGCGGACGTGTATGTCTCCATTCGAGAAGAGTCCTGACTCTCCTTTGGAGACTCCAGAGGAATCCCAAAATCCATGTCAGCACTGGAGAGGAAACCTCCAGTTCTGGCTGCCATTCCAGACGAGGACCTACAACCCAACACTGACTGGAGAGGTATCCCGAGGGGCACCTCGCAACTCGCATGGAGACTGGTCTTTCCTGAGACCACGCCAGTGGATCCCTGAGGTCCCCATCATAAATCGAGAAGGACCTGCTGCAACTCAATTAAAAACAGGAGGTTCTCCCCTGCAGGGGAGATGAGGCCCTTTTCTGCTGTGACATCATGAGGGAAATCACGCCTTCCCACTTGAACCTCGCAAGCATCCTTCCCACCCATGCTGCAAGTCAATAAGTTCCCCAACATACACGTCCACACGCAGGAGGAACAATGAGGGTCATGGCACAACTCACAAGGAGCCTCGTTTCCCCATCGTGAGCTCGAGATGAAGGTCCCTTTCATGCTTCATCGGGAAAGGATTCCCTCTGTTCCCGTCGCATTTCAAAATCTGACACTCTCAACAGGAAAGCCGAGATCTCCTGGGGTCATGCCAACATACTAAAAATCCCCCAAATGTCTCAGTCCACTCCAGATGAACCTGATTTCCCTGCACTACCTCGAGTGTCATCCACGTATCTACTCACACCACGGTGGCTCATGCCACAGTCCTGTGGCATCTCAAGGGAAAGACAAAGATCACTGTGTCAACTCCACGGGAACCCTGACACTGCTGCTACAGCTCAGGAGGAAAGCGGACATGCATGTAACCACAGGAGACCAGGCCTGACTCTCCTGAGGAGACTTTAGAGGAACACCAAGATCCATGCCAGCACTGGAGAGGAAACCTCCGGTTCCATCTTCGGCTCCAGATGGGACTTAGGACCCGGCACCAACTGGAGAGGAATCCCGAGGAGTCCCTCTCAATTCGCACAGAGACTGCCTTTCCTGAGGCCACGCGAACGGGTTCCTGAGGTCCCCGTCGTAACTCGAGAGGGACCAGCCGCAATTCAGAAAATCCAGGAGGTTCTCCCCTCCAGGCGAGATGAGGCTGTTTTCTGCTGCGGCATCCCGAGAGAAATCACACCTTCCCTCCTGAACCTCAAAGGGTCCTTCACACCCTGGCTGGAACTCAAGAAGTTCCCCGACATACCCGTCTCCACTGGAGAGGAACACCGAGGGTCCTGCTACAACTCAAGAGGAGCACCGTTGTCCCCTCCTCAGCTCAAGGTGAGGATTCCTTTCCCTGCTTCGTCTGGAAAGGATTCCCGGCTTTCCTGTTGCATCTCAGGAGGAGACACTCTCAACAGCAAAGTCGTGAGGAACTGCAGGGTATTGCCACCATTCCAGAAAACCGCCAAATGTCTCAGTCCACTCCACATGAACCTGATTTCCCTGCACTGCCTCGACTGCCACCCTGAGTATCGACTTACACCATGGTGGTACGTGTGACAGCCTTGTGTTACCTCGAGGGAAACCAATAGATCCCTGTGTCAAGTTGACAGGAAGCCTGACACTGCTGCTACAGCTCAGAGGAAAGCAGACGTGCATGTCTCCACTCAAGACGAAGCTTGAGTACACTGTGGAGACTCCAGAGGAACCCCAAGATCCATATCAGCACTGGAGAGGAAACCCCAGGCTCCAGCCTCAGCTCCAGACAAGGACTTAGGACCCAGCAACGACTGGAGCCAAATCCCGAGAGGCTCCTCCCAAATCGAATGGAGACTGGCCTTTCCTGAGACCACACGTGCATGTCTCTGTGGTCCCCGTCTTAACTCAAGAGGGACCTGTGGCAACTCAACAAAAACCAAGAGATTCTCCCTTCCAGGCGAGATGAGGCCTTTTCTGCTGTGGTGTCTCGAGGGAAATCACACCTTCCCTCTTGGACCTCGAAAGGGTCCTTCACACCCTTGCTGCAACACAAGAAGTTCCCTGGCATAACTGTCTCCAACTGTCTCCACGTGAGAGGAACTCTGAAAGTCCCAGCAAAACTGAAGAGGAGCCCCATTGTCCCCTCCTCAGCTCGAGATGAGGGTTCCTTTCCCTGCTTCGTTGGGAAAGGATTCCCTGCATTCCAGTCGCAACTCAGGAGGAGGCGCTCTCAACAGGAAAGTCGAGAGGAACTCCAGGGGTCTTGCCACCATTCCAAAAGACCCCCAAATATCTCAGTCCACTCCAGATGAACTGATTTCCCTGCACTGCCTCGACTGCCACCCTGAGTATCGACTCACACAATGGTGGCATGTGTGACAGCCCTGTGGCACCTCGAGGGAAAGCCACAGATCCCTGTGTCAACTCACCGGGGAGCAGGATACTCCTGCTATTGCTCAGGAGGAAAGTGGACGTGCATGTCTCCACTCCAGACGAGGCCTGAATCCCCTGTGGAGACTCCAGAGGTACCCCAAGATACATGTCAGGACTGGAGAGGAAACCTCAGGTTCCGGCCTCAGCTTCAGATGAGGACTTAGGGCCCTGAAAAGATTGGAGAGGAATCCCGAGAGGCCCCTTGCAACTCACATGGAGACTGGCCTTTCATGAGGCCACACGAGCGTGTCCTTGAGGTGCCCATTGTAACTCGAGAGGGACCTGCCACAACTCGAGAAAAATCAGGGTATTCTCCCCTCCAGGCAAGATGAGGCCCTTTTCCACTGTGACGTCTCAAGGAAAATCGCACTTTCCTTCTTTAACCTCGAAAGGGGCCTTCACATCCTTGCCTCACCTCAAGAAGTTCCCCGACATACCTGTCTCCACCCGAGAGGAACACCGAGGGTCCTGCCACAACTCAAGCAGATCCCTGTTGTCCCCTCCTCAGCTCGAGATGAGGTTTCTTTTCCCTGCTTCGTCGGGAAAGGATTCCCGGCGTTCCCATCACATCTCAGGAGGAGGCGCTATCAACAGGAAAGTCGAGAGGAAATGCAGGGTATTGTGACCATTCCAAAAGACCCTCAAATGTCTCATTCCACTCCAGATGAACCAGATTTCCCTGCACTGCCTCGTTTGCCACCCTGAGTGTCGACTCACACAATGGTGGCATGTGTGACAGCCCTGTGACAGCTCGAGGGAAAGCCACTGATCCCGGTGTCAACTCGCCAGGAAGCCTGATACTGCTGCTACTGCTCGGGAGGAAAGAGGACGTGCATGTCACAACTCGAGATGAGGCCTGACTCCCCTGTAGAGACTCCAGAGGAACCTCAAGATACATGTCAGCACTGGAGAGGAAACCTCATGTTCTGGCCTCAGCTTCAGATGAATGGTGGCATGTGTGACAGCCCTGTGGCAGCTCGAGGGAAAGCCACAGATCCCGGTGTCAACTCGCCAGGAAGCCTGATACTGCTGCTACTGCTCGGGAGGAAAGAGGAGGACGTGCCTGTCACAACTCGAGATGAGGCCTGACTCCCCTGAGACTCCAGAGGAACCCCAAGATACACGTCAGCACTGGAGAGGAAACCTCATGTTCTGGCCTCAGCTTCAGAAGAGAACTTAGGACACGGCACAGATTGGAGAGGAATCCCAAGAAGCCCCACGCAACTAGCATGGAGACTGGTCTTCCCTGAGGCCACATGAGCAGGTCCATGAGGTGCCCATCGTAACTCAAAAGGGACCTGCAGCAACTCGAGAAAAACCAGGAGATTCTCCCCTCTATGCGAGATGAGGCCATTTTCTGCTGCAGCCTCTCAAGGGAAATCACACCTTCCCTCTTGGATCTCGAAAGGGTCCTGCACCCTTGCTGCAGCTCAGAAGTTCCCCGACATACCTGTCTCCACTTGATAGGAACACCGAGGGTCCTGGCACAACTCAAGAGGAGCCCCGTTGCCCCCTCCTCAGCTCGAGATGAGGATTCCTTTCCCTGATTTGTTGGCAAAAGATTCCCAGCATTCCCGTCGAATCTCAGGAGTAGCCGCTCTCAACAGGAAAGTGGAGAGGATGGGCGGTCCCAAGATGGCGGAGGAATAGGACGGGGAAACCACTTTCTCCCTCACAAATTCATCAAAAGAACATTTCAACGCTGAGTAAATTCCACAAAACAACTTCTGAATGCTGGCAGAGGACATCAGACACCCAGAAAAAACAGATCATTGGTTTCAAAACAGGTAGGAAAAAATATAAAAGACAAAAAAAGAGACAAAGGAGGTAGAGAGGGAGCTCCGTCCTGGGAAGGGAGTCCCGTCCTGGGAAGAGACTCGTAAGAAGAGAGGTTTCCAAACACCAGGAAACATTCTCATTGCCGAGTCTGTGGCGAGCCTTGGAATCACAGAGGGCAACATAACAGGAAGGAAAAATAAATAAATAATTAAAACCAACAGATTACAAGCCCAACAGTAACTCCTCCAGCGGAAAAGCAGCGCAGACGCCTGCATCCGCCACTAGAAAGAGGGGGCTGGGCAGGGAGGCGCGGGAGCTGCAGACTGCAGTGCTTTTTAAGAATCGGGCCGCGGGAGGCCCAGGCTGCAAAGAATCGGGCTGGAACACCCGCCTCGCACGTGACCAGAGGGCCCGCGCGTGACCAGAGCAAACTAACTTGGGCTATCAATCCAGACTGTGGGATAGCTACCACGCGAAACGCTCAAACATAAGACACCTCCAGGACCACACACAGAACAAAGGATAGAATGGAAATAGCCAGCTGCAGACCATCCCCCTCTGGTGACAGGCAGCCAGAGCCTTAAGGGCTAGAAGGTGGCAATCGCAGCTCAAGAGAGACATTACCTACCAAAATGCAAGCAGGCTTCTTTGCTAAGACTTCTGGGGGTTCTGGACAGTCATCACCCGCCTGAGAAGGAACGCCAGTGGTACACCCAGAAAACTGAGCATCAGGGAAAGGCGACCAGTCACAGCAACTGCGCCTGCCAAACTCCTGAGCTACTCGGACCTGGGAAGGACACAAAACGCAGGCCCAACCAAATCTGAGCCTCTGAAGGCTACCTGAGCGCTGAGCCTGAGCAGCTTAGACCGGGGAGGTGCATGAAGCCTAGGGCCGGCCTCAGATGGTTCCCTGGCAGAGCAACTTAGAGCCCGAGTGGTGTGCGCCATGAGCAGGGGCGCGCCCAGCATGGATGAGACACTGAAAGCACACGCCAGTAATATTTGTTTGCAGCATCCCTCCCCCATCCACAGCACGACTGAACAAGTGAGCCTAAAAAAAAAATGACACAGATGTATAGAACAGTCTTTTGGACTCTGTGCAAGAGGGAGAGGGTGGGATGATTTGGGAGAATGGCATTGAAATATGTATAATGTCATATATGAAATGAATCGCTGCCAGTCCAGGTTGAATGCATGATACAGGATGCTTGGGGCTGGTGCACTGGGATGACCCTGAGGAATGGTATGGGGAGGGAGGTGGGAGGGGGGTTCAGGATGGAGAACACATGTACACCCGTGGCAGATTCAAGCTGATGTATGGCAAAACCAATACAATATTATAAAGTAATTAGGCTCCAATTAAAATAAATAAATTTATATTAAAAAGGGGGAAATAAAGTACTTAAGGAAATTAAAATGTTCATAATGAAAAAAAAATAAAACTTAAATTTTTTGACTGTGTACTATCAATAGTATAATGATTAACCAATTCAGAAGAAAATTTTAATTTGTAAGAGTTTATGAACATAGTGAGCTGAAACAAATACATTTTTATTTAAATTTGGTGGTAGCAAAATGATAGGATAACTAAGGGAAAGGTTTTTAACCTTGATATTATAACATATTGGGGTAACATTCTAGGGCAATATGGAAGAGAAATAAGAGTTAAAAGAGACGGGAAAGATGATAAAATTCCGAGAATAATAGTTTGCATCTACAAACCACAAAATCTCAGTCCAGTCTTCACTTTCTGCCGTAAGAGTGGTGTCATCTGCATATCTGACGTTATGGATATTTCTCCCGGCAATCTTGATTCCAGCTTATGCTTCTTCCAGCCCAGCGTTCCTCATGATGTACTCTGCATATAAGTTAAATAGGCAGTGTGACAGTATACAGCCTTGACGTACAGTCTGTTGTTCCATGTCCAGCTCCTGTCTCTTATACACATCTAACTTAAATTTTTTGACTGTGTACTATCAATAGTATAATGATTAACCAATTCAGAAGAAAATTTTAATTTGTAAGAGTTTATGAACATAGTGAGTTAAAACAAATACATTTTTATTTAAATTTGGTGGTAGCAAAATGATAGGATAACTAAGGGAAAGGTTTTTAACCTTGATATTATAACATATTGGGGTAACATTCTAGGGCAATATGGAAGAGAAATAAGAGTTAAAAGAGACGGGAAAGATGATAAAATTCCGAGAATAATAGTTTGCATCTACAAACCACAAAATCTCAGTCCAGTCCTCCCCTGACTCCAGTCTTTGGCAACCACAAGTCTGTTCTCTATGCCCGTGAGTCTGTTTCTACTTTGTAGATAGGTTCATTTGTGTCATATTTTAGATTCTATTAATACATAAAAGTGATACCATATGGCATTTGTCCTTCTCTTTCTGAATTACTTCACTTGGTATGATAATCTCTAAGTGCATCCATGTTGCTGCAGACAGTATTACTTCCATTTTTTTTGGCTGAGTAGTATTCCATTGTATATATGTACTACATCTTCTTTATCCATTCATCTGTTGATGGACAATTATGTTATTTCTGTGTCTTGGCCACTGTAAATAGTGCTGCTATGAAGGTACATGTATTGTTTGGCTAATATGTCTAATAGCAGGATTGCTGGATCATATGGTAATTCTATTTTCAGTTTTCTGAGGAACTTCCATACTGTTTTCCATAGTGGTTACACCAACTTACATCCCCACCAAAGTGTGGGAGTTCCCTTTTCTCCACACCCTCTCTGCTGCTGCTGCTAAGTCGCTTCAGTCATGTCTGACTCTTTGTGACCCCGTAGACAGCAGCCCAACAGGCTCCACTGTCCCTGGGATTCTCCAGGCAAAAACACTGGAGTGGGTTGCCATTTTCTTCCAATGCATGAAAGTGAAAAGTGAAAGGGGAGTCGCTCAGTCTTGTCCGACTCTTAGTGACCCCATGGGCTGCACCCACCAGGCTCCTCCATCCATGGGACTTTCCAGGAAAGAGTACTGGAGTGGGTTGCAATTGCCTTATCCACCACACCCTCTCTAGCATTTGTTATTATAGACCTTTTAATGATGGCTGTTCTGACTGGTGTGAGGTGTAGTAGTTTGAGTTGTATTTCTCTAATAATTGATGATGTTGAACATCTTGTCGTGTGCCTATTGGCCAACTGTATGTCTTTGGAGAAATGTCTATTTGGGTCTTTTGTCCATTTTCAATTGGATTGTTTGTTTTTGTTAAATTGTATGAGCCATTTCTATGTTTTGGAAATTAAGCCCTTGTTGGTTGCAATGTTTGTAAATATTTTCCCCCATTTCATAGATTGTCTCTTTGTTTATGGGTTTACTTTGGTGTGCAAAAGCTTGTAAGCTTGATTAGGTCCTAATTTGCTTATTTTTGTTTTTATTTCTACTGCCTTGCGAAGCTGACTTAAAAATAACACTGGTACAATTTACGTCAAAGCATACTTTGCCAATGTTCTCTTCTAGGAGTTCTTTTAGTGTCTTGTCATATATTTCAGTCTTTTTTCCTATCATATTCTATCTTTCTTTGTCAAAGATTAATTGACCATAGTTACATGGGTTTATTTCTGAGCTCTCTATTCTGTTCAATTGATCTTTGTATCTGTTTTTGTGCCAATATATGCTGTTTTGATTATTATATCTATCTGGGAGGTATGCCTCCTGTTTTGTTCTTTTTCCTCAGAATTGGTTGGCAATTCTGGGTTTCATGGCAATTCTATAGTTTCAGACATATTTTAGGATTTTTTTTCCCCAGTTCTGTGAAAAATGTCATGGGTAATTTGATGGGGATCAGGTTAAAGTAGTATGCTTTGAGTAGTATGACCGTTTTAATAATATTAATTCTTCCAATCTAAGAGCATATACTATCCTTCCATTTTTTTGAATCTTAAATTATCTTTATTAATGTTTATAGTTATATAAGTTTTTTACCTCCTCATTCAGGTTCATTTCTAAGCATCATTTTTTTGGTGTGGTTTTAAAAGTTATTGTTTTACATTCCCTTTCTGATATTTCATTGTTAGTGTAAAGAAATACAACCTATTTCTAAATGCTGATCTTGTACCCTGATGCCTTGCTGAATTCATTTATCAGATCTAGTAGTTTTTGTGGGGGGTCTTTAGGGTTTTCTATATATAGTATCTTTTCATCTGCAAATAATGAGAACTTTATCTCTTTCCTTCCAATATGGATATCTTTTATCTGATTGCTGTGCTAGTTCAGTTCAGTTCAGTTCAGTTCAGTCACTCAGTCGTGTCTGACTCACCAGTTAGACTTAATTGATATCTATAGGATATTTCACCCCAAAACAATGAATTTCACCTTTTTCTCAAGCACACACAGAACCTTCTCCAGGATAGATCATATCCTCAGCCATAAATCTAGCCTTGGTAAGTTCAAAAAAATTGAAATCATTCCAAGCATCTTTTCTGACCACAATACAGTAAGATTACAGGAGAAAAATTATTAAAAATTCCAACATATGGAGGCTGAACAACACGCTGCTGAATAACAAATAAATCACAGAAGAAATCAAAAAAGAAATCAAAATATGCATAGAAATGAATGAAAATGAAAACACAACAACCCCAAACCTGTGGGACACTGCAAAAGCAGTGCTAAGGGGAAGGTTTATAGCAAATAGGCATACCTCAAGAAACAAGAAAAAAGTCAAATAAATAACCTAACACTACACCTAAAGCAACTAGAAAAGGAAGAAATGAAGAACCCCAGGGTTAGTAGAAGGAAAGAAATCTTAAAACTTAGGGCAGAAATAAATGCAAAAGAAACAAAAGAGACCATAGCAAAAATCAACAAAGCAAAAAGCTTGTTCTTTGAAAGGATAAATAAAATTGACAAACCATTAGCCAGACTCATCAAGAAACAAAGGGAGAAAAATCAAATCAATAAAATTAGAAATGAAAATGGAGAGATCACAACAGACAACACAGAAATACAAAGGATCATAAGAGATTACTATCAGCAATTATATGCCAATAAAATGGACAACGTGGAAGAAATGGACAAATTCTTAGAAAAGTACAACTTTCCAAAACTGAACCAGGAAGAAATAGAAAACCTTAACAGACCCATCACAAGCACGGAAATTGAAACTGTAATCAGAAATCTTCCAGCAAACAAAAGCCCAGGTATGGCATGATCTTCGTTTTCTGAATGTTGAGCTTTAAGCCAACTTTTTTGCTCTCCTCTTTCACTTTCATCAAGAGGCTTTTTAGTTCCTCTTCACTTTCTGCCATAAGGGTGGTGCCATCTGCATATCTGAGGTTATTGATATTTCTCTCGGCAATCTTGATTCCAGCTTGTGTTTCTTCCAGTCCAGCATTTCTCATGATGTACTCTGCATATAAGTTTAATAAGCAGGGTGACAATATACAGCCTTGATGTACTTCTTTTCCTATTTGGAACCAGTCTGTTGTTCCATGTCCAGTCCTAACTGTTGCTTCCTGACCTGCATACAGATTTCTCAAGAGGCAGGTTAGGTGGTCTGGTATTCCCATCTCTTCCAGAATTTTCCAGTTTATTGTGATCCACACAGTCAAAGGCTTTGGCATAGTCAATAAAGCAGAAATAGATGTTTTTCTGGAACTCTCTAGGACTTCTAATACTATGTAGAAAAGAAGTGGTGAGAATTGCCATCCTTGTCCTAGGTTTTAGTGATAAGGCCTTCAGCTCTTTACCATTGAATATTCTACTGGCTGTGGGTTTGTCACAGCTTTTATTACATTGAGATATGTTTCTTCTACATCCAGTTTGGTAAGGGTTTTTATCATGAATGAATGCTGAATTTTGTCAGATGCTTGTTCTCCATCTGTTGAGATGATCATGTGGTTTTTTACTTATTTTCTTGATGTGGTATATCACACTGATTGATTTGTGCACATTGAACCATCCCTGTCAACTTGGAATGAATTCCACTTGGTCATGGTATATGATCTTTTTTATGTACTATTGGATTCAGCTTGGTATATTTTGCTGAGAGGTTATGCATCTACATTTATCAAAGATATTGGCCTATAATTTTCTTTTTGGTGGTAATTTTGTCTGGTTTTCATATCAGCGTAATGACTTCATAGAATGTCTTTGGGAGTGTTCCTTTGAAAGAGTTTGAGCTGGATTGGTAAAAGTTCTTTGTATGTCTGGTAGAATTCATGTGTAAAGCCATCTGCTCCTGGACTCTTGTTTATAGGGAGGCTTTTTTTTTTTAATTACATATTCTATTTCCCTTCTAGTGATCAGTTCATTCAAAGCAATCTTGAGAAAAATAATTACAAAGTTGGAGGTTTCACAGTCCAAGACATGAACATATACTATAAAGCTACAGTAATCAAAATAGTTTGGTACTGACACAAAAACAGATACATAGATCAATGGAACAGAATCAAGAGCCCAGAAATAAACCCACACTTATAGAGTCAATTAATCTACAACATAAGAGGCAAGAATACACAATGGAGAACAGAGTCTCTTTAATAAGTGGTGCTGGTAAATTGGACAGCTACATGCAAAAGAATGAACTGGACTATTTTCTTACACCATATACAAAAAGAAACACAAAGTGAATTTAAGACTTAAAAACTGTAAGATCTGAAACTATAAATATCCTAGAAGGAAACATAGGCAGTATACTCTTTGACATCAGCCTTACCATTTTTTTTTTTTTGTATCTCTCTTCAAGCAAGGGCAACATAAGCAAAAATAAACCAATGGGAATACATCAAACTAAAAAGCTTTTGTACTGCAAATGAAAACACCAATGAAATGAAAATGCAACCTACTGAATGAGAGATGTTATTAGCAAATGATATATACAATAAGGGGGTTGATATTAAAAATACAAAAAGAACTCATAAAACACATTATCAAAGAACAAAAACCTCAGTTAAAAATGGGCAGGGGATGTGAACAGACATTTTCCAAAGAAGATATATTGACAGCTATCAGGAACTTGAAAAGGTGCTAAACATTACTAATCATCAAGGAAATGTAAATTAAAACCACACTGAGATACCGCCTCACACATATCATATGCTTATTATCAAAAAGACAATAAACAACAAGTGTTGGTAAGGATGTAAAGTAAAGGAAAACTCTCACACTGTCAGTGGGATTTAAATTGTTGCAACCACTTTAGAAATCAGTATGGAGCTTCCTCAAAAAACTGAAAAGAGGACTTCCCTAGTGGTCCAATGGTTGGGAGCTGCCTGCCAATTCAGGGGACACAGGTTCAATCCCCATTACAGGAAGATTCTTTATGCCACAGGGCAACTAAGCCCATGCACTGTAACTACTGAGACTGAATTCTAGAGTGCAGGTGCCATAACTACAGAAGCTGGCATGCTTTGGAGCCTGGGCGCCACAACTACTGAATCACATGCACTGTGACTACGGAAGCCTGGGTGTTCCAGCACTGGGATCTGCAATAGGAGAAGCCACCACAATGAGAAGCTTGGTACGGCAACCAGAGTAGGCCCTGCTCACCACCATTAGAGAAAGCCTGCACACAGCAACAAAGATCCAGCACAGCCAAAATAAATAAATAACTTTTAAACACTAAAAAGAGAACTACCATACAACCCAGTAATTCTGCTTCTGGGTATTTATCTAAAGAAAAATAAAACACTACTTGGAAAAGATATATGTACCCCTATTATGTCGCAGTACTATTTACAAAAGCCAAGATATGGAAGCAATCTAAGTGTTCTGTCAATGGATGAACAAATAAAGATGTGATACATACATATAAACACACACACATGCATATATATAATGTTTTATATATATATTATTACTCAGCCATGAAAAGAAGGAATCTTGCTATTTATGGCAACATGGATGAACATGAAGGGTATTATGCTAAGTGAAATAACTCAGAAAAAAACAAATACCATATGACCTCATTTACATATCGAACCTAAAAAACAAAACAAACAAAAGGAACAAAATAAAACAGAAACTGACTATACATACAGAAAGCAAACAGGTGGCTGCCAGAGGGGAGACAGGTGGGGATGGATGTGAAATAGGTGAAGGGGATTAAGACATACAAAGTTCCAAATATATTAAATAAATAAGTCACAGGGACATAATGTATATACATAGAGAATACAGTCAATAACATTGTAACAACATTTACTGTGATGGGTAGTAACTGGTTTTATTGTTGCTATCATCTCATAATGTCTAAAACTCATTCTCTATATTATACACTGAAACTAATATAATAATACAGTTTAATTATAACTTTTAAAAATTATGTTTATAATAACTGAAAACCAAACCAAACAACCAACCACTGCACAATTAGACTAAGGTAGCTTTAAAGCAAGAAACATTCTAAAGGTGAAGAGATTCAACAACCTGTCAGAATATGACAATTCTAAAATAAAAATAATAAAGATTCATGATACGCAAAGCAAAAATTAGCAGAGCCAAACGGAGGAAATTTTAAAACACCTCTCTCTCAGTAACAGACAATACAATAAAAGGCAACAACAAAAACAATAAGCAATGAAAGAGAAAATTTTAAAAGAAAATAGAAAATTTGAACCACATGATTTGAACTTTGACCTGACACATAGAAAGCACTGCACCCAACAACTGTAAAACATACGTGCTTTTCACACAATAGAAAACATTCCATAAAATTGACTATATACTGGGTATATGGTCAAAGGATTAATACCACATAGAATATGTCTAAATTAAATATGTCTGTGAATATGTCTCTGAATATGGCCCTCTAAATTAAACTAGAAAGCAGTAACCAAAAGGAAACTATAGTATATCACTAGAAAATGTTTAAAACAGTTTAAAATAAGAGTCAGACATATCCACACAGAAAAATTATATACTGTTGAGTGCTTATTAAAATATTACCTATAAAAACTTATGGATATGGGATTTTCCTATTGGTCCAGTGGTTAAGAATCTGTCTGCCAATGCAGGGGACACGGGGTTCAAGCCCCGGTCCAGGAAGATCCCACATGCCATGGGACAAATAAGCCCGTGTGCACAACTACTGAGCCCTTATGCTGCAGCTCCTGACGCCAATACCCCCAGAGGCGGCGCTCTGCAATGAGAAGCCCACGCACCCCAACAAAGAGCAGCCCTGCTCACTGCAACTAGGGAAAGCCCATGCTCAGCAACAAAGGCCCACCACAGTCAAGCATTTAAAGATTAAAAGAAAAAAAAACTTGTGGGTGTGAGTACTATGCAAAAACTGTGTTGGGAATTCCCTGGTGGTCCAGTGGTTAGGATTCATTGCTTTCACTGCAGAGGCCTGGGTTTGATTCCTAATTTGGGAACTGAGATCCCATAAGCTGTGTGACCGAAACAAAAAAAAAAAAAAATTGTGCAGTACACCTATAAAATAAAAAGCAGTATCATCACAAATAAGGATTAAAAATCTGAAAAAAAATCCATGTTAATGTTTTATAAATTTTAATACCTTGATGAAAGGAAATTTTTTTCTAGGAAAATGTACATCAAAAACATTACCCAAGAAAAGAACAAACATTTGAATAAAGCCACCTTAGAAGACATTCTATAGGAAACATCCCCTCTCCTGAAAGATCTAGGCCCCAATCCAATCATTTGGCATATGAAACATTTTCAAGCCTTTAAGGAACAGGTAAAGTTTCTATTATTTAAATTTCTTCAGAGGAACTGGAATGACCCATGAACAGCTGACCCATGAACAATGTGAGGGGTTAGGGACAATGATCCTTCACATAGTGGAAAATCTGAATATGACTTTACAGTAGGCCCTCCACATTTGTGGTTTTGCACCTAACGACTTAACCAACCTTGGATTATGTAGTACTATAGTATATAATACTGAAAAAAACCCTGTGATTCAGTGGACCTGTACAGTACAAACCTATGTAGTTCAATGGCCAACTGTAAAACTTGCTCATTAAGTAAGATAATGCTAGCTTCTTTTCAAAAATTAAAAATGTTAAATGGCTCAAATATCATGGAAATTAGGTCCTTGCTCAGTTTTGTAGCTCTTATTCAATAGTATTCAGAAAAAGTAAAAAATTGTGAAAGAGACAAAAGTAATTAACTTCAAATGTCTACCTAGAAAGCTCAAGATAAATAACTGAAAAATAACTGGAGTGAGGAAGTTCAATAAAGTGGCATCACACAAAATAGCCATTCAAAAATCAATTTTTATTAATCAATTAGAAAATATAATGGTAAAAAAAGTCCCAGTTTCAATAGCGTCAAAAACTATAGTGTACCTATTCGACTTAACAAGAAATATTCAAGACCACTACGAAGCAAGTTATAATTTCCTCTTTCCAAAGCATCAAGAAAGATCTAAATGAATGGAGAAATAAACCATTTCACTTCTCTCAAACCATCCTCTAGATTCAATAAAATCCCAATTAAAAACAGAAAGTCCCAATTGAATTTTCATTACCATAGCACAATGATTCTAAAGATCATGTAGTTAGATAAAAATCAAGAAGCTAGCAAAAGAAGGAAAGACTTGACCTAACAGATAACAATCAACCTAGATCTATTAAGCTAGAGTATTAAGATAATACTGTACTGGCAGAAAGAAATAGATCAATGGAACAGAGTGGTTTGTCTAGAAATATCTGGGTATTCATATGAAATTTAGGACATATTAAAATTTGTATTTTAAATTAGTTGCAAAAGTGGAAAAGGATAATTATTGAATAAATGATGATGGAATAAGGGCAAGTGGTTATTCATTTGAGGCCCAACCTCATGCATAAGTAAAAACTATTTATAAAGAGTATGCTATATATATATATATATATATATACACACACACACACACACTATAAAATGAAAAGATCTTCCTTAATAATGTACCAAAATAAAATATCCATAAGGGAAAGGACTGAAAGATTTGACAATATTAATATCAAAGTTTTATAGAACAAATGACTTATGAAGTTAACAGACTTCACAACTTCTTTTTAGATAAAGCACAAAAATAGCAAAACAGATCTATGTTGTTAGAGAGTCAAAGAGTAGCTTGCTATCTTGACTTGGGGTGGGGAGGGTTAGCACTAGAAAACTAGAAAGGAACTCGGGGGTAGAGACATCAGGGTCCCAATAGTTTCTTTAACCCTGTGTGTCTTGATGTGGCTGCTGATTACACAAGGATGGTTCAGACTGTAATATTTTAGAGTTAACACTTAAGATCTAAGTACTTTTCTGCAGTAAACTTAAAGATGGGAGTATCACAATGGAATAGTGAGAGAGGAGGATAAAGGAGATCAAGACAAAATTTCATTTTTGATTTTAAATTATCTCTAGTTCATATATTTACCCAGGAACCATGTTTAATCTGCATGACTTATTTTCTAGAAAATAAGGAAGCATATGTATATGACACATAACACTTAAGACATGCTGTGCTGTGCTTAGTTGTTCAGACATGTCCGACTCTTTGTGACGCCACGGACTGTAGCCCACCAGGCTCCTCTGTCCATGGGGATTCTCCAGGCCAGAATACTGGAGTGAATTGCCATGCCCTTCTCCAGGGAATCTTCTCAATCTAGGGATCAAACCCAGGTCTCCTGCATTGCAGGCGGATTCTTTACTTTCTGAGTCACCAGTGAAGCCCAAGAATACTGGTGTGGGTAGCCTATTCCTTCTCAAGGGGATGTTCTCAACCTAGGAATCAAACTCGGGTTTCCTGCATTACAGGTGGATTCTTTACCAGCTGAGCTAACAGGGAAGCCCATTTAAGACATGACTTAAGTGCAATTAAGACACCTCTATAGGGCATACTCTACCTGTGAATTTAATATGCTGGAAATTTCATGTGCACCAACATTGGCTTCATCCAATTGCAAGCAAAACAAGTTTCTGGCAATGTGGACAAAATCTAAAACAGAACACATTTCAGTAAGAATACAGCACTTAACCTTATCTAAGTCAACTTTACCTTTCTCTACATGAAGTTAAAGCTATGTGTTATAATAACAGTTAAAATTTTACTTAAATAGGCTTAATAATAACAACAATAGTAGTAGAAGTAATAATAATAATAGCAGTGAATGTTTCCATAACTGCCTCAAATGCTAGGAATGGCACTTTGTAATTTCATCTCCAGAATTTTCTGAGATAGGCCCTCTAATCCTCTCCATTTTACAATTTGGGGCTAAGATGAGTTAACTTGGCAAGTAAGTAGCAAAGTAAGATTCCATTTATGGTCTGACTGAAAGTCATATGCTCTTGATTGTTATATAACACTGCCTAATGCCTACCTAGCAAACTATAAGTTTCCTGAGACATGGAGTGTGACATGTTCATCTATCTTCAATTTTTTTTTTTAATTTGGCTATTATATATTTAGTTTCCAATGATCTTTTTAACTGTTCCTATTTTACAATATCCTTCTCTTATTTCATGGACAGCTTAGTTTTTTTTTTTTTTT
>SJYT01060162.1:73271-150161 GCA_006410635.1 Cephalophus harveyi | reverse complement strand
CATGTTCATCTATCTTCAATTTTTTTTTTTAATTTGGCTATTATATATTTAGTTTCCAATGATCTTTTTAACTGTTCCTATTTTACAATATCCTTCTCTTATTTCATGGACAGCTTAGTTTTTTTTTTTTTTTAATCATTTCTAATATATGGTTTACCCAAGGTTCTCTTTGCTCTTGCAATATTCCTTTTTTTCTGAGTTCCTCTTTTTCTATTTATCTGACACTTTGGGGCTTTACATTTATGTTGAAAGATTTCTCCAAATGTCTGATAACTCCTGGTTTTAAGTTCACATTCAAGAAAAATTAGGCACTAAATCATTGACTGGAAATTTTGTGTGCCTAACTCTCTTTGTCAACTAGTGGGTTTCATTACAGAGCAATCAGGTAGCCAACTATTTTGAGGTCTTGTTCAGGTTCTTTGGAGAAACTCCTACAACTGTTTACCCATAAAGTATAAATATGGTTGCAAATATCACTGAGCAATCTGAGTGTGTGTTGTGAGTGATAATTCACCATACATACCCCTAAATTCCCTAGCTGCTGGCAACTATAGGTCTGGAATCAATCTGGTGTAATTTCTCAAGAGGATAGACTTATTTTCCTCTGCAAGGGTAAGGAAGTGGTAGTTGCTGGATTGCTTGAGAGAGGGCAGGGAAAAGCATACCTAATTGCTCCTTACACAGATTCCTAACAACTCTGTTCTAAATGCCCTGCCTACACCCAGCCTTAAGTACCTGATGCCCTCAATTTCTAAACCTTTCCAGGAATCAGCTTGCTCTCTTCTGTGATTCCCCTATCTTTTCAAACACTTGGGCTTTATATGCCTCTGCTCACTAATTCATTTACTGTTTTCATTTACTTTCTGTCCTTATTTACTGTGGTTGTACATGTATTTCTGTTTCTTGTTCTCATTGTGATAATTTTCAAAAGGAGAGGGGATCAAAGATATCTTTTTTATCACTTCAAAACCCCAAATTTCTTTCTTAGCAATGCTGAGGCTTTTAGAATGATACAATGTTGCAAATACTCTATAAAAAAATAATTAAATTCTTAATGCTATCAAGGATACAAAAATCAGTTACATTCAAACATTACTAGTAGCAGAACAAATATGTGTGTAAAATGTCTCTGAAAAACAATTTATTAATACATTTGAAAAGTCTAAGCCACTTGTGGGAATTTATCCTAAGAGAAAGAAGAAAAAAGCTATATTAAATATAGAATTATTTATATTATCAGTTAATGAAAAAACATCAAAATTTCCAATAGTGCAAACTCTATGATATTATTATATCATATTTGTTGAAAACATTTATGCAACAAAAACAGAACATAACATGATAGAATAAAATTTTAAAGCTGAAGGATTCTAAGAAAGTTCTCCTTTCTGCTGACTCAGTTAGGCCAATAATTCTGAGTTTTCAGAATACTGTTTAAGGCGTTATGTGCATGCTCAGTCACTTCAGTTGTGTCTGACTCTTTGTGACTCCATGGACTCTATATAGCTCTCCAGGCTTCTCTGTCTATGAGATTCTCTAGGCAAGAATACTGGAGTGGGTTGCCAGGCCCTCCTCCAGGGGATCTTCATGACCCAAAGATCAAACCCACGTCTCTTGCTTTGCATGTGGATTATTTACCGCTGAGCCACCAATGAAGTCCCACCATTTAAGGAACTTGACATATTAATAGATGTGGTTTTTGTTTTTCTTTCTTTCCTTCTAAAGAAGAGGCACTCTTATGCTCAACATCACTCATTATCAGAGAAATGCAAATCAAAACCACAATGAGGTACCATTTCACACCAGTCAGAATGTCTGCGATCCAAAAGTCTACAAGCAATAAATGCTGGAGAGGGTGTAGAGAAAAGGGAACCCTCTTACACTGTTGGTGGGAATGCAAACTAGTATAGCCACTATGGAGAACAGTGTGGAGATTCCTTAAAAAATTGCAAATAGAACTGCCTTATGATCCAGCAATCCCACTCCTGGGCATACACACCGAGGAAACCAGAATTGAAAGAGACACGTGTACCCCAATGTTCATCGCAGCACTGTTTATAATAGCCAGGACATGGAAACAACCTAGATGTCCATCAGCAGATGAATGGATAAGAAAGCTGTGGTACATATACACGATGGAGTATTACTCAGCCAATAAAAAGAATACATTTGAATCTGTTCTAATGAGGTGGATGAAACTGGAGCCTATTATACAGAGTGAAGTAAGCCAGAAAGAAAAACACCAATACAATATACTAACACATATATATGGAATTTAGAAAGACGGTAATGATAACCCTCTATGCGAGACAGCAAAAGAGACACAGATGTATAGAACGGACTTTTGGACTCTGTGGGAGAGGGAGAGGGTGGGATGATTTGGGAGAATGGCATTGAAACATGTATACTATCAGGTAAGAAACGAATCGCCAGTCTATGTTTGATACAGGATACAGGATGCTTGGGGCTGGTGCACGGGGATGATCCAGAGAGATGATATGGGGTGGGAGGTGGGAGGAGGGTTCAGGATTGGGAACTCATGTACACCCGTGGCTGATTCATGTCAATGTATGGCAAAACCAATACAGTATTGTAAAGCAAAATAAAGTAAAAATAAAAATAAAAAATAAAGAAGAGGCACTCTTAATAAATGTGGGTCACAACAACTCTTTGACCAAATTTCTGTGATGATGCAACATGATGAACCTAATGTTACCTCCAAAAGACACCGTCCCCTTTGGGTCTACTTGTACTTGCTCTCTCAGGGCTTGGTGTTGTTCTTCTGTGGGCTGAATTCCAAGATAATTTAGAGCCTGGAATGAAAAGGATGTATGTGAAGCAATTTTTCTAATCTCCAAAGAATAAAACTTCATTACACATTATTTTACAACCCAGTGAAAAGAATCAATATCAGGAACAGTGACCATGATCAAAAAAAGTCTGATAACTATTTATGGATTAATTTTCCAGAAAAAACTAGCTTCTTGATCTTCCACCACCTCTTTTTCCCCCAAGGAAAGCTATCACTTTAGTGAGTGTCAAATTTATAAGCATATCCCTAGAACCAAATTCAAACTATTTCTTAGTTTTTAAAAATATGTGACAAAGAAGAAGAAAAATGCAAGGAAATCCTAACAAATCTGACAGTGTCGACTTTTGTTTGATATCTTGTACTTGAGACCAAAACTAAGGTTGCCAAGAATTGGGTCGAATACAAAATATTCTAATTTTTGGTTTGTTTATGGGCAAGCTTACACAGATAATAAACTAAAAAGCATTCTCTGGAACCCACTTCTCTCTACTGTCTCTTTTTAGTACCCATCAGTTCAGTTCAGTTCAGTTCAGTTGCTCAGTCATGTCCGACTCTTTGTGACCCCATGAATCACAGCACGCCAGGCCTCCCTGTCCATCACCAACTCACGGAGTTCACTCAGACTCACATCCATCGAGTCAGTGATGCCATCCAGCCATCTGGTCTTCGGTCGTCCCCTTCTCCTCCTGCCCCCAGTCCCTCCCAGCATCAGAGTCTTTTCCAATGAGTCAACTCTTCGCACGAGGTGGCCAAAGTAATGGAGTTTCAGCCTTAGCATCATTCCTTCCAAAGAAATCCCAAGGCTGATTTCCTTCAGAACGGACTGGTTGGATCTCCTTGCAGTCCAAGGGACTCTCAAGAGTCTTCTCCAACACCACAGTTCAAAAGCATCAAGTCTTCGGTGCTCAGCTTTCTTCACAGTCCAACTCTCACATCCATACGTGACCACTGGTAGCTGGTTAAAATTTCAGAGACTGATAATTGTATCACTATTTCAATGTTCAGTGTCTCCTTGTTCTTTAGTAACAGAACCACAATTTCTAGCTAAAAACATCATCATTTAGCTAAAAGATATTTCCCAGCCTCCTTTTCAGCTTGATGAGGCCATATGACCATGTACTAGTCAAGGAGATGGAAGGCAAATTTGCAGGGAACTTCCAGCAAGTCTTTCAAAAGTAGGGGTAGGTGCTTCTTGTTCCTTTTCCTTCTCTCTTTAGTCTTAATTAAAAGAAAGAAGAAAAAAAAAAAAAGAATGAAGGAAGGAAAAGAAAGGGGCTAAGAAAGAAAAAATTGCTGGAATTTAAGTAGTTATCTTGGTTCATGAGCTACCTCAATAAAGATGGTAGAGCAGAAAGATATTGAAAGCATGAAGAGCCTCCATGCCAGCCCTGGATTATCTTCTTTCAGGTTCCTTTTTGGTTTAAGATAAACAAAACTCTAATGGAAATCACTCTTGGTTTATATTCAAAGGTTATATCCAGCAAAATACAACTGTAAACTAATGTATAAAATCTAACAAGATGCCTATTATCAGATTCTGGCAAGAACATCAAAACTAAAACGTAGGTAAAAGCTAATACTAGTAATTGCTCTTTATATATTGCTTCCTCCTTTGAAATCTGCTTAGTCATCCATCACTTCATTTGGTTAAAATGAAGTGTCCAACTCTTTGCAACTCCATGGACTATAGCACGCCAGGCCTCCCAGACCTCACCATCTCCTGAACTTTACCCAAGTTCAGGTCCATTGCATCAGTGATGCCATCCAGCCATCTCATCCTCTGATGCCCTCCTCTCCTTCTGCCCTCAGTTTTTCCCAGCATCAGGGACTTTTCCAATGTGTCGGTTGTTTGCATTAGATGACCAAAATACTGGAGTTTCAGCTTCAGCATTAGTCCCTCCAACAAGTACTCAGGGTTGATTTCCCTTAAAATTTCCCCCAAAATTGACTGGTTTGATCTCCTTGCTGTCCAGTGGACTCTCAGGAGTCTTCTCCAGCACTACCGTTAAAAGGCATCAATCCTTTGGTGTTCTGCCTTCTTTATGGTCCAGCTCTCACAACCGTACATGACCAATGGGAAGACCACTGCCTTGATGATACGGACCTATGTCAGATGAGTAATGTCTTACTTTTCAACATCCTGTCTGCTGCTGCTGCTGCTGCTAAGTCGCTTCAGTCGTGTCCGACTCTGTGAGACCCCACAGACGGCAGCCTACCAGGCTCCCCCGTCCCTGGGATTCTCTAGGCAAGAACACTGGAGTGGGTTGCTATTTCCTTCTCCAATGCATGTCTGTCATAGTTTTCCTGCTAAGAAGCAATGTCTTCTGATTTCATGGCTACAGTCACCATCTGCAGTGATTTTACAACCCAGGAGAAATCTGTCACTACTTCCACATTTTCCCCTTCTATTTGCCATGAATTAATGGGGCTGGATGCCATGATCAGTTTTTGTTTTTTTTTTCTATTTTTTTAATATTTAGTCTTAAGCTGGCTCTTTCACTCTCTTCCTTCACCCTCATCAAGAGGTTCCTTAGCTCCTCTTTGCTTTCTGCCATTAGAGGGTATCGTCTGCATATCTGAGGTTTATGTTTTTCCCACCTATCTTGATTCCAGCTTGTAACTCATGCAGCCTGGCATTTCTCATGATGTGCTCAGGTATAGGTTAAATAAACAGGGTGACAGTAGACATCACTGCTGTACTCCTTTCTCAATCTTGAACCAATAAGTCTGGTATTCCCATCTCTTTAAGAGCTTTCCACAGTTTGTTATGATCCACACAGTCAAAGGCTTTAGCATAGTCAATGAAACAGAGGTAAGATGTTTTTCTGCAATTCTCTTGCTTTCTCTATGATCCAGTGAATGTTGGCAATCTGATTTCTGGTTCCTCTGTCTTTTTTAAAACCAGCTTGGACACCTGGAAGTTCTTGGCTCACAAAATGCTGAAGCCCAGCACACAAGATTTTAAGCATGACCTTACTAGCATGGAAGATGACTGCAACTGTCTAATGGTTAGCACATTCTTTAGTACTACCCTTCCTGGGAACTGGGATAAGGATTGACCTTTTCCAGTCCTGTGGCCACTGCGGGGTCTTCCAGATTTGCTGACATATTGAGTGTAACACCTTGATGACATCATCCTTTAGGGTTCTGAATTGTTCTACTGGAATTCCATCACATCCACTAGCTTTATTAACAGCAGTGATTCCAAAGGCCCACTTGACTTCACTCTCCATAATGTCTGGCTCTGGGTAACTGACCATATGATGAAAGCAATCTGGTTCATTAAGCTCTTTTTTATATAGTTCTTCCGTGTATTCTTACCATCTCTTCTTGATCTCTTCAGTGTCTACTAGGTCTCTACCACTTCTGTCCTTTATTGTGCTCATCTTTGGGCAAAATGTTGTCTTGATATTTCTAATTTTTCTGAAGAGATCTCTAGTCTTTCCCCTTATTTATTTTTTTTTCTAGTTTTATGTACTATTCATTTAATAAGGCCTTCTTGTCTCTCTGTGCTATTATTTGGAACTCATTGTTTAGTTGGATATACTTTTCCCTTTTCCCTTTTTGTCTTTCTTCAGCTATTTGTAAAACCTCCCCAGATAACTGCTTTGACTTCTTGCTTTTCTTTACATTTGAGATGGTTTTGTTTGCTGCCTCCTGTACAATATTACATACCTCTGTCCATGGTTCAAAATTATTAAAATACTAGATATAAAATAACAAATCATGTTGTTTTCACATCTTATTCAAGATTTCACGTTGAATCCAGTCTCTGAGCAGCTCTAGCTGCATGCAACAAATTCTGACAAATTCTCTTCTCATTTGTATTCTGTTACAAGCGTTTTCTAATTTTCCTTGTTATGGCTTCTTAGATACACTCATCATTTAAAAGTGGACATTTAATCTCCAAATACATGAGATTTTTAAAGCACCTTTGATATTAATTTCTCATTACATGCTTTCTTCTCTGCAATCACCCTCTGTGTTTCTTCAGTTTTTCAACTTTATTGAGACTTTCAATGGCTAAGTCAAAGATCTCTCTAGGTAAATGTCAGATTGCACTTAAAAATATGTGGGTTATTTTCAAATACCTTTTGATGTTGATTTCTAATGTAATTCAGACTCTGTATGATAGCAATACATTTAGACCATGACATTTTTGCACCTTGTTTTATATTCCTGGGTATGTTAGATGGGTGTCTCATCTCTATAAGAATTTGAATAGAATTCGTATCCTGTCATTGTATGAAAATATAATAAATCTTAATTATGTTGAATTGGTTCATAGTGCTTTACAGGTCTACTATATCATTCTACTTTTCTGTCTATTCGTTCTATTAATTTTTGAGAGTTTGACATTGAAACTCCAACTATTAATAAAAATTCTAGTTTATCTACTTAAAAGTAATTGGAACCTATTATACAGAGTGAAGTAAGCCAGAAAGAAAAACACCAATACAGTATACTGACACATATATATGGAATATAGAAAGATGGCAGTGATGACCCTGTATGTGAGACAGCAAAAGAGACACAAATGTATAGAAAGGACTTTTGGACTCTATGGGAGAGGAAGAGGGTGGGATGATTTGGGAGAATGGCATTGAAACATGTAAACTAACAAAAACATTGCTAACTGAATTAGGGAAAACAATTTATCTAAACACAGATCATCTGAACAAGGAACTAGAAAATATAAAAAACATACAGCTGAAAACATAATTAAATATCTGAAATTAAAAAAGAAAAAAAAAACTCTAGAAGAAATGGATGCAAACTAAATGATATCGAAAAATGCATTTGTGATCTGGAAGATAAGATGTGTATAAGAGACAGGGTGGTGGTGGGGGGGGTGGGGAAGAAGGGATTAAAAAAAAAAAGAAAAAATTAAAATTAAGACAGGATAAAGAAGTAAAAATGCATTATAATAAGAATAACTGTAAAGTATATGGAACAATGGGAACACTTCCATAAGACTGGTAGGAATGAAAATTTGTACAATTAACTTTAGGAAAAAAATACACCAATCGAACAATTAGTTTCTGAGCATATACTATGAGCCAAATGCTTTTCTAGGAGATGAGGAAACAGAAGGAAAATTTTAACAATATCTTAAGCAAAGCTGAAAGTAAACACTTTGATCTTGTTAATATTTTAGCAATCAACTTGTGAAAAGCATTTGGAATAGCATTACCTATTGAAGAAAGAGATATATATGATCAAGAAGAAAGGCACAGGCAATGTCAAAGATTCTCATTCTTACCTGGGTGGTGGGTACATGTGTATTTGTTTTATTATTCTTTAAACTTCAGACATAAAATTCAATCATTCTTGCATATAGTTAATATTTTCATATAAAGAAATAAAAACAATTTTATAAAAATAATGCAAATAAAATATCCATCACAGAAGGTACTCAGTATACAGTGGTTCTTATTATATTAAGCAATAATAATACTGAAAAATACAATTAACTACAGTGTAAATTGTTCCTGAGCTAAACAGTAACAGATGAAAGTTTTGTTGAAAGTAAAATTTACTCTGGAAGAACACAGCATGTTCGTGAGGGAGGTAAGCTCATAAATTTACACTGGAAGTAATTTGATGGGAGATGAAGATGGCAGAGTAGGAGGACATGGAGCTCACTTCTTTCCACAAGCACATAAAAAATACTTTGACATATGGAACAATTCTCAAGGAAAAATAACTGGAAACTGGTATAAGGACCTTCCTACAACTGATACTGAAAGAAAGATAAGGCTAACTGTGCAGGATAGGAAGAGAAGTGATAGGGTTGGAACCTATGCCTGTGGTTGGGAACTTAGAGGAAAAGAGAGATCACATGGACGGACATTCATCCTGGGAGTGAGTGAGCTGAACCACAGACTGGGTGACCCAGTCCCGGTCTAGGGAGACATAAGCCCCCATGGGTACTAGGAGAACTGCGAGAAAAGAGAGAAAGGCTGGAGAAGCCTAGAGTTCGCTCAAGAGGAGTGGGCAGGCACTGGCGCAGGGTGGAGAGAGGTCTGCCCTAGCAGCTGCTGCCTTGCTGTGCTCCTCAGTCCAAGCAGAGAGAACACCCAGTCCCACTCACTCTACGTCACAGCATGTACTGGACCTAGGGCACCCAGGACCTGGGAAAAGACTTAGCTTACCGATGCAGAGGTGACCTGGGGGTGCAGGGTGTAGCCCAGGAAGGCAGTGGCAGTTTCCTCAGGAAGCACCCCAGAAACAGCCCACATTTAGCATGGGGGCAGACTTCCTGCACCTGCCTCACTAAGTATACCAGCTTGAGCTGAGCAAATACCCCAGCTAGGCTCACTCTAAGCCACAGGAGCACTAGATCTGTGGGGACCACAACCAGGGAAAGGGGCAAACATGGGTTGCATCTGAGCAGAGGTGCTGTTGTCTGCAGAGACAGACTTGCTGCTGCTGCTGCTAAGTCACTTCAGTCGTGTCCGACTCTGCACGACCCCACAGATGGCAGCCCACCAGGCTCCCCCGTCCCTGGGATTCTCCAGGCAAGAACACTGGAGTGGGTTGCCATTTCCTTCTCCAATGCATGAAAGTGAAAAGTGAAAGTGAAGTTGCTCAGTCGTGTCCGACCCTCAGCAACCCCACGGACAGCAGCCTTCCAGGCTCCTCCGTCCATGGGATTTTCCTTAGACCTCGGTAAATATACAGCCCCACTTGCTGCAGGACCTCCCCTCTTTGGGGCAAAGGCCCCAGTGCAAGGAGAAGTAAAAATACATACTAAGGGAAACAGAGCCAGTTCTAGCCTGACCTTCAGGGATTCTGCTTTGGCAACTTGGGAGCAAATCCTGCCTGTGACAGGGTGGTGACATTCAGTTAGCAGAGAAGTCCCATCTCATACCCTGTGCAGGCTCTAGCTCCTCCATCACCAGTCACACCCTCTACCAGAGTGACAGGTGTCAGCACACCCTGAGGAAAGATGTGATAGGCATCCGTATCAAATCCAGCCCTCCCACTAAAGACACTGGGCACATTCAGTCTGCATAGGGATGCTCTCACATCCCTCAAGACCACAACAGGTACATCTTTCATCTAAACTCACAGAGAAAATTAAAATGAAAAGACAGAGGAACTACTCGCAAATGAAAGAGTAAGAGGAAAATCCCTGAAGAAAGTAAATAATGAAATAGAAATAATTTTCCAGACAAAGACTTGAAAACATTGCTAACTGAATTAGGGAAAACAATTTATCTAAACACAGATCATCTGAACAAGGAACTAGAAAATATAAAAAACATACAGCTGAAAACATAATTAAATATCTGAAATTAAAAAAGAAAAAAAAAACTCTAGAAGAAATGGATGCAAACTAAATGATATCGAAAAATGCATTTGTGATCTGGAAGATAAAATAATGGAAATCATCCAATCAAAATAGCAGTTAGAAAGGCAAATTTTAAAAAGTAATATATGACATCTTTGGGATAACATTAAGTATGCCAATATTCACATTATAGGGTTTCCTATAATGTGAGAAGAGAAGCGAGAGGAAAAAAGGGTATCAAAAGTATATGTGATTAAGTTGTGGCTGTAAGATTTCCCAAACTGAAGGAAGGAAACTTTATCTGGGCACAGGCAGCACAGAGGTTCATTAAAAAGATGAACCCAAACATACCTATGGTAAGATATGCCATAATTAAAATGGTAAAAGTTAAAGAGACAGCTCTAAAATGAGCAAGAAAAAAACAGAGTCATATACAAGGGAATATCCATAAGGCTAACAGTTGATTTTTTTGTAGAAACTTTGCCGGTAAGAAGGGAATAGCATGTATATTCAAAATGTGGAGACTCTACCCAGCCATACTGTCATGTAGAAAAGAAGGAGATGATTTCTCAGACAAGCAAAAACTGAATGAATTCAGTAATACCTGATCTACCCTTAAAAAATAATGCTGAAGGATCTTTTCTAAGATGCTTCTAAGGAAGTAAGCATATATAGGAAAGGATAAAGCCCATTAGAAAAGATAGATATATAATAGGGATCACAGTTTACTTAAATAACTTAAATAAGCCAATATGTGGATTAAAAGATAAAAAACTAAAAAAGCAACTCTATTGTAGATAGTGAAAGGATAAACATTAACATGTAAAATTTGAGATCAAAACCAAAATATGGGGGAGGAGAGAAAAAAATGTAGTTCTTCCAGAACACATTTGAATTTAAATGCCTTTCAGTTTAAATGAAGTAGATATAACTTTGGGTCAACATACATGAACCCCACGGTAACCACAGAGCAAAAACTTACAAAAGATAACAAAAAATAAATATAAAATATATCAAGCAAATTACTAAAGAAAATCATCAAACCACAATGGGAAAAGCAAAAAAAGAAGAAATAAACAGAGAAGAGCTACAAAAATGACAGAAAAATAAGTAATAAGATGGCAGCACGTAATTTTAGTTCAGTTCAGTCACTCAGTTGTGTCCGACTCTTTGCAACTGCATGGACTGCACCACTCTAGGCTTCCCTGTCCATCACCAACTCCTGGAGCCTATCAATAATTACTGTAAATGTCAAGAGAATAAACAGTCCAATCAAAAGACATAGGATGGCAGATTGGATAAAAATACAAAATCCTTCAATACACTGTCTAGAAAAGAATCACTTCAGGGTTAAAGACACATACAGACTGAAAGCGAGGGGACAGAAAATAGCTATTCCATGTAAAATGAAAATGAGAAGAAAGTGGTAACAGTATGTATATCAGACAAAATAGACTTTAAAAGAAAGGTTATTACAAAAGACAAAGAAGAACACTGTTAAGTCGCTCGCTCAGTTGTGTCCAACTCTTTTGTGACCCCATGGACTGTAGCCCACCAGGCTCCTCCGTCCATGGGATTCTCCAGGCAAGAACACTGGAGTGGGTTGCCATTTCCTTCTCCAGGGGTTCTTCCCAACCCAGAGATCAAACCCAGGTCCCTCGCACTGCAGGCAGATGCTTTGACCACTGAGCCACCAGGGAAGCCCTATGTAATAATAAAGGGATCAATATAAGAAGATATTACACTCATTAACGTATGAACCTAATAAAGGGTGGCTGTCTGAGGAGGCCTTACAAACAGCTGTGAAAAGAAGGGAAGCAAAAAGTAAACGAGAAAAAGAAAGATATACCTATTTGAATGCAGAGTTCCAAAGAACAGCAAGAAGAGATAACAAAGCCTTCCTCAGCGATCAATGAAAAGAAATAGAGGAAAACAACAGAATGGGAAAGACTAGAGATCTCTTCAAGAAAATTAGAGATACCAAGGGAGCATTTCATGCAAGGATGGGCTCGATAAAGGACAGAAATGGTATGGACCTAACAGAAGCAGAAGATATTAAGAAGAGGTGGCAAGAATACACGGAAGAACTGTACAAAAAAGATCTTCATGACCCAGATAACCACGATGGTGTGATCACTCACCTAGAGCCAGACATCCTGGAATGTAAAGTCAAGTGGGCCTTAGGAAGCATCACTATGAACAAAGCTAGTGGAGGTGATGGAATTCCAGTTGAGCTTTTTCAAATCCTGAAAGATGATGCTGTGAAAGTGCTGCACTGAATATGCCAACACATTTGGAAAACTCAGCAGTGGCCACAGGACTGGAAAAAGGCAGTTTTCATTCCAATCCCAAAGAAAGGCAGTGCCAAGGAATGCTCAAACTACCACACAGTTGCACTCATCTCACATGCTAGTAAAGTAATGCTTGAAATTCTCCAAGCCAGGCTTCAGCAATACGTGAACCGTGAACTTCCAGATGTTCAAGCTGGTTTTAGTAAAGGCAGAGGAACCAGAGATCAAATTGCCAACATCCACTGGATCATGACTTGATGAAAGTGAAAGAGGAGAGTGAAAAAGTTGGCTTAAAGCTCAACATTCAGAAAACAAAGATCATGGTATCTGGTCCCATCACTTCATGGGAAATAGATGGGGAAACAGTGGAAACAATGTCAGACTTTATTTTTTGGGGAGTTCCAAAATCACTGCAGATGGTGACTGCAGCCATGAAATTAAAAGATGCTTAGTCGTTGGAAGAAAAGTTATGACCAATCTAGATAGCATATTGAAAAGTAGAGACGTTACTTTGCCAACAAAGGTCCGTCTAGTCAGGGCTATGATTTTTCCAGAGGTCATGTATGGATGTGAGAGTTGGACTATGAAGAAAGCTGAGCACCGAAGAATTGATGCTTTTGAACGGTGGTGTTGGAGAAGACTCTTGAGAGCCCCTTGGACTGCAAGGAGATCCAACCAGTCCATTCTGAAGGAGATCAGCCCTGGGTGTTCATTGGAAGGAATGATGCTAAAGCTGAAACTCCAGTACTTTGGCCACCTCATGGGAAGAGTTGACTCATTGGAAAAGACTCTGATGCTGGGAGGGATTAGGGGCAGGAGAAGGGGACCACAGAGGATGAGATGGCTGGATGGCATCACCGACTCGATGGACGTGAGTTTGAGTGAACTCCGGGAGTTGGTGATGGACAGGGAAGCCTGGCGTGCTCTGATTCATGGAGTTGCAAAGAGTCAGACACGACTGAGCGACTGAACTGAACTGAACTGAAATAATGTGAGGACCTAAATATATAAAGCAAATATTAACAGAGACAAATGAAGAAAATGGCAATAGTACAATAACAGTGAACTTTAACATCCTGCTGACGTTAATGGACAAATTGTCCAAACAGAAAATCAGTAAGGTCCTAATGACCCAATAGAGTTGGATTTAATTGATACCTACAGGACACTTCATTCCCTCCAAAGGAAGCATATGCATTCTTTGCAAGTATGCATGAAATGTTCTCTATGATAGATCACATACTCAACACAAAACAAATCTGAACAAATCTAAAAAATTACATCAAGAATCTTTTCTGGCCACAATGGTCTTAAACTAGGAATCAACCACAGAAAGAAAAATACAAAAAGAATAAACACATGGAGACTAAACAACAGGGTATTAAAATGAGTCGATGAAATCAAAGAGAAATTAGAAACTACCTCAAGACAAATAAAAGTGAAAATATAACTGTATAGAATCTTTGAGATGTCTAAAAGAAAAATAAAAACAAAACCAAAAACAGTTCTAAGAGGGACGTTCACAGTGATACAGGTCTTTCTCAAGAAATAAACAACCTAACTTACCACCCACAAGAATTAGCAAAAGAACAAACAAAGCCAAAGCCAGCAGAAGGAAGGAAATAATAAACATCACAGAGGTAATAAGATAGAGATAAAAAAAGACAATAGGAAAGAATAAAATCAAGAGGTAATTTTTTGAAAGAATACATAAAATCGACAAATGTGTATCTTGGCTCACCAAGAAGAAAAAAGAGGACCCAAATAAACAAATTGAGAAATGAAACAGGTGAGATAATAACTGACACCACAGAAATACAAAAAATCATGAAAATACTATAAACAGTTATATGCCAATAAACTGGACCCCCTAAAAGAAACAGACAAATTTCTAAAAACATATAACCTGCTGGGTCAAGAAGACAACAGACAATTTGAACAATCACTAGAAGTAAAATAGAATCTGTAATAAAAATAATAGAATCTGCAAACAAAAGTCTAGGACCAACCAAACAGCTTCACTGGGGAATTCTACCAAACATATAAAGAATTTGTACCTATTCTTCTCGAGCTATTTCAAAAAATTTGAAGAGGAGGGAGCACTCCCAAATTCATTCTACAAGGCCACCATTACTGTGATATCAAAACCAGATAAAGATGCCACAAAAAAATTAATTATGTGCCTATATCATCGATGAATACATATGCAAAATCCTCAAAAAATATTAGCAAACCAAATCAAATAATAAATGAAAAAGATTATACACCGTGATTTAGTTGGATTCATTCCAGGGGCACAAAGATGATTCAATGTATGCAAATCAATTGATGGGATAAACCACATTAGCAACAGGAAAGATAAAATCACATGATCACCTCAAAAGACGCAGAAAAAGCACATGACAAAATACAACATCCATTCATGATTAAAACTGGCATCAAAGTGGATATAGAAAGAACACATCTGAACATAGTAAAGGCCATTTGCAACAAACACAAACCCAAGATAATACTAACTGATGAAAAGCTAAATTATTTCATGCTAAATTCAGGAACATGATAAGAATGCCCACTGTAACCACTTCTTCTTAAATATTAGAAGTTCTAACCACAGCAATAAGACAAGAAAGAGAAATGAAAGGTATCTAAATTGAAAGTGAAAATATAAAATTGTCACTATTTGCAGATGACATCTGAGAGTCATCTGCTCTATAGAGAGAAAACCCTAAAGTCTCTACAGAAAACTTTTAGAATTAATAAATGATTTAAACAAGGTAGTAGGAAACAAGATTAATATACAGAATTATGTTGTGGATGCAAAGGTCTGAATCTGTCTCTTATACACATCTAGATGTGTATAAGAGACAGGTATTAGAATAAACAATCATAAAATTCATGTAGAAACAGGAAATGTAATTAACCTCCAATTAAAATAAATAAATTTATATTAAAAATAAATAAATAAAACAAAACAAACAAAAAAAGAAACAGGAAAGACCCCAAATGGCCAAATCATCTATAGCAAAGGAGCTAAGAACATACAATGGAGAAAAGATCATCTCTTAACAAGTGGTTCTGGAAAAACCTAAGCAATGTGTAAAATTACGAGATTAGAACATTCTGTCACACCATATACAAAAATAAACTCAAAATGGTTTAAAGACATAAAGTAAGAACAGAAACCATAAAACTCCTAGAGGAGAACATAGGCTGAATACTCTGACATAAATTATAGGAATATTTTTTTGAATCAGTCTCCTAAAGCAAAAGAAATAAAAGCAAAAATAAACAAACGCAACCTAATTAAACCTAAAAGCTTTTGTCCAACAAAGGAAACCATAAACAAAATGAAAAGACAACCTATGGAATGGGAAAAAATATTTGTAAACTANGAATCAGTCTCCTAAAGCAAAAGAAATAAAAGCAAAAATAAACAAACGCAACCTAATTAAACCTAAAAGCTTTTGTCCAACAAAGGAAACCATAAACAAAATGAAAAGACAACCTATGGAATGGGAAAAAATATTTGTAAACTATGCAACAGACAAGGGATTAATATCCTAAACATATAAAAAGTTCATAAACTCAATATTGAAAAAAAAAAAACAGACAATTCAATAAAAAAATGGACAGAACATATAACCTGAATAACCATTTCTCCAAAGAAGACATACAAATAGCTAATAGGCACATGGAAGAATGCTTAACAATACTAAAATGCAAATCAAAACAATAAAGAGATAATCAGTTCACTCTTGTCAGAATGACTACCATTGAAAAAGCCTACGAATAATGAATGTTGCAAGGATATGGACAAAAGGGAACCCTGTTACACTGTTAAAAGCAGTGTAAACAGGTGCTGAAACTTTGGAAAATAGTAAATAGCTTCCTCAAAAAACTGAAATTAGAACTACCATATATGATTCAGCAACTCTACTCCTGGGTATTTATTGGGAAAAAAATGAAAACACTAATTCAAAAAGATACATTCACCCTAATGTTCAGAATAGCACTATTAATAACAGCTATGTCATGTAAGCAACCCAAGTGCCTCTCAACAGATGACTGGATTAAGAAGATGCGTATGTGCTTGTGTTTGTGTGAGTGTATATATAACAGAATACTACTCAGCCATAAAAAATGAAATTCTGCCATTTGCAGCAACATGGATGGACCTAGAGAATATGCTCAGTGAAATAACTCAAAGACAAGAATTATATATATATCACATGTGGAATCTAAACACAATACAAACATATACAAAACAGACTCAGGTATAGAAAACAAATTTTTGATTATCAAAGAGGAAAGGAAAGGGGGGAATTTGGGACAAATCTCAGGTATGGGATTAATAGATATAAGCTGCTGCTGCTGCTGCTGCTGCTGCTAAGTCGCTTCAGTCGTGTCCGACTCTGTGCAACCCCACAGACGGCAGCCCATCGGGCTCCGCCATCCCTGGGATTCTCCAGGCAAGAACACCGGAGCGGGTTGCCATTTCCTTCTCCAATGCATGAAAGTGAAAAGTGAAAGTGAAGTCACTCAGTCGTGTCTGACTCAGCGACCCCATGGACTGCAGCCTACCAGGCTCCTCTGTCCATGGGAGTTTCCAGGCAAGAGTACTGGAGTGGGATGCCATTGCCTTCTCCGAGATATAAGCTACTATATATAAAAGAGATGAACAGCAAAGATTTACTGTATAGCACAAGCCATTATAGTCATTTTATAATAACTATAATGGAGTATAATCTGCAAAAATTCTGAATTACTATGCAAGATACCTGAGGCTAATATAATACTGTAAATCAACTATACTTCAATTATAAAAATAAATTGCAGGTAATGTATCTTTGATTAAAAATAGGTTCCAATAATTTCTTGAATAACTAATGTCATCTTTAAACTGTAAATAAAAATGCAAATTTGTCAGACACATAAATGTCCTTAACTTTTTCTGATATCCAAAAAATGATGAATTTTAAAACTGTCACTCTTTAATATATTAGTCACGTACTTCCCAACCTAATACAAAGAACACCTCTTAACTATATTCAGACATTGGAAACCATTGCTCACTACAGATTTCTTCAAATGTTACAGAAATGGCAAGAGTAAAGTAAACATCAGTGAAATGGCATCTGTAACCCAAAGCATCTTTCTCAGGTACAAAAAATATAGATAGCAAGGAGGGGCAATAATTTTTGACCTTCAAGCCAACTAAAAAGTATATCCCTATTTCTATGTTTAACCATACCTACTTATAAGTTTAACAATGGGATCAAATGAGACACATAGTATTAGTTCAGTGTTAGAAATTACTTTCCAGTATATCCTGATATATAGCTGTCTCCCTAGACTACTAAAACATGAAGGAGTTCATGAAGACAATGCCCCAGAAACATACATTTCACAGGCAATTTCCCTCATCAAATTCTAACTTTTCTGCCTTTCTTAAAAATTGTACCACCCCCCAATTTGTTGTTAACCTGTTAAGAAAAATGATGGATAAGGAAGAAAATAAGATAACTGGGACATTGTTTCTTAAAATAAATTGCAACCCAGAAAAAAAAAGTGTACTGTTTTTGCTAATGACTTAATAACTACATACCAGTCAACACCTTTTCCTTGTGAAATAGTTCATATAACAAATTTCCTAGATACTATATGTAAATACTTATAGGAAATAGAGTAAAAAGATAGAATTTTATTACATTTTAAACACTTGAACACATTTATCAGTAAATAGGAAATATGTTGAAATGGACAATAAAGTTGAATCTGTCTACAAAGTAGTAACTAAAATAGAAGGATCTATTTCAAATAAAACTGATACAGATATTACTACATTAATATGCAACTATTCAAAAAGGTAAAGTAACTTAGAAAACATGGGTGGATAGAAACTAAAATGGATTTGAGAAAAAAATATTTATTGCATGAAATTTAGTTTCAAACTCTGAAAACAAAGACTGCTCTACTAAATACAGTCACTGAAAATATCTGGAATAAAAGCAGGGAGGCTCAATTTACACAGAATGTAGGTTTCCTTGGCTATAAAACTAATTTTATTTTGCTACAAAAATAATCTATTTGCTTAGGCTAAAAGGAGGACTAAAAATGGAATACCGATTCAATATGCAAGCAACTCGGAATCAATACAAATTTAGATGATTTTTGAATCTTTAAGAAAATTAATCATTTTTTTAAAGTATGTGCTAGAAAAATTTAACTAGCTTAATTCAAGGAATAAACACTTCCAGGTAAAGTCATTAACTGAATAATTTTCTCCTTATCCAGAGGAATGATTAATATTAAACCTGTCTCTTATACACAAATGATTAATATTAAACCTTGAATATTCCAAAATGTATATAACAGTAATATCATTAAAAAAACAGTAGTTATTTATTTTTAGATATTAATAGATGTGGTTTTAAACCTCAAATATTCTTTTTGATGATTTTAAAGTTACTGATTGTAAAACTTGCCATTATCCAGAACTTACATTTCAGCCACAAAAAGAAAGTAAAACACAGAAAAAGATACTCAGGATTTCGAAGACACAAGGGAGACATATCAAGTATCTAATTAATGAGAAAATTTTATAGAGCACAAATCAGATTTGTGTGGTGGTACAGATTTAAGTAGTGGTACAGAGAGACTGCAAACGTTCACTCAATGATAAAACACAGAAGATTTCAGGGTACTGTAAAGTGATGTTCATTGCTACAGATGTGCAAAAATGGCAATTTTGGCCTAAACTATAAACATTAGCAAGAAGCTGGACAAAGGAGTTGGAACTGAGTCAGAATCTGAACAATGAGTAAGAGTCAAACTGGTGTTGATAAGGGTATTATTAGAGGACCATGCAAAGGTCTGAATATGTGCGTGAATGGTAATACGTAATTACTCTGCTGCTGCTAAGTTGTTTCAGTCGTGTCCAACTCTGTGCGACCATTTTTATACTCTTCCTAAATGTAAAAAATCATTATCCACAAAAACTGACAGGAAAATAGAGGCTGTGAACCTTTAGCACTATATCTATTTCCATATTTAAAAAACAAATGAACAACCCAAAAACCTTCATATATTTTTGCTGTCAGCTCCCAGGTAACCTGAGAGGAAAAGTTTTAAAATCTTTTTCTGCTTATAATTTTTCTTTTTTAATCATCTTGTTTCTTTTATAAATAGAAATTCTCAATATAAAGGTATCCTCCATATGATTTTCTGGGTACATTGCTACCATTTTCTTTTCATCTAGTAGGTTTATATTTTGTTGTTTAGGATTTAGCTTCCCTTCACTTTTTCAAAAATTGAATAATGGGGTATTACTTCCTTGGACTTACTGCCATTACAGGTTTGAGGTCTAATTAACTGCAAACGGATAATTCAAGAAACTAATGGCTCCAATCTTTCATCCTCACAAAGAATGACAATACTTCCTTGCTATAGTTTCATGGAAGAAAAATGAAAAAATTTCAAGTATTTACCATTTCTAGTTTCTCTACCTTAACGCGAACAGATGGATTTAGGGAAATCTTCTTTCCTTGTGGCCCATAGTTATCGGTCCAAGCAGGGGCAATATCTAAGAGACAACAGGGTACACAGTAATTGGAAATTTAATTGGAATAGAACTTTTCATTTGACAGGAGGTGTTCTTGGCTCCTGCTGTTCAGAAAGAATTCTGGCTAATCAGTTGGCAGCTTTCATTTTTGTTTTCATTATTTTTTATTCTTTAAATCTAAAAGGTATCATCTAGACCAACCTCACTTAAGCCTTAAAAGACATGGTCTAAAAAGAGTAGCCAATTATGCATTAAGTCCCACAGAAATATTCATTTAAAATACAAACATACATCCCACCACTTACCCTGTCATCATAATGCCTTAATTGCAAAATGAAAAGTCTTTTTTTCTTCCAAACTTAGTAAAATCATATTAGAAATTCAAAAAGGTCATAATTTCTCTTTGGCAGAAGTAGTTTGCTATATGAGGTCTGAAGGTACTATGGAAAAACTCACAAATGCAAAGTGTTTCAAGGTTGCACATAAAGTATGATTAATCTGAGAACTTCTTGAATTGAAAATCCTATTTCTTATTTTACAGAAAGGTTATAGTTTGAGGAGCATAAATGATTTTCAAGAGATGAGTGTCATACACCTCTCACCCATTCTCTAACGCCTTCTCAGTATACCCTGACTATTTAGACAAGCTCTATCCTTGCTTTATAAGTAAAAACCAGGTGTCCCAAGGAACTAGAATTTGAAAAATTATTTGCCTTAATATGCCAAATTTTCTCAGATTTCTGCAATTCATGTCAATCCTTGTATCTAAATTGTCACCATTCTAAATACACTTTTAAATGGTATTTTACTAGTTCTACATAGAAACAAGAGGAAGAGAAAAAACTTTTTAAAATGTCACATTTTTATGCAGTGTTTTAATTTTTTTTTTAATTTCTCAGAGCATCTGTCTCTAAGTACAAAATGATTTGCATTCTCTTTCCTAAGAACATAAGAAGTGCATATGAAAATAAATAGTCTTCCTCTAAACCTTTAACACTTCCTTAACATTCTATGTAAAATCTTGAATATAACTTATAGGTGTCAAGATCATAAAAACAGTTACTGACTTTTAACTTTAAATGGAATTCAAAGGTTGAGAAAGACTGATTTTAGTATAATAGAATTTTTACAAATTTGACAAAGGCAACAAAGATGCCTTTTTACTGTGATACCTAATTGTTGGCCAAGGGCTAAAAATAAATTATGAATTTTCCTCTTAAGAGAAATTTTTTGCCAAACTTGAAGTGTAGCATAAAAGGTCAGCATGGAGTAAACTGGTATGGAAACCCAAGTAGGAGATAAGTCAAACCTTATTTTTCATTTTCAGGGGGTGGACATGTGAGTCTTGACAATGACTTTTTAGCCTGGTCCCTGACCTGCCATTAATCTACACTAACACAAGGTGGACCCAAGCTAACTTAATCATAAACTCAGATCAAGACTAACCCTGAGTGTGAATTACTCAATTTAAGAGTGCGTGGAAGAGTGTAGAGGAGACAAAAGAGAGGGCAGGACAGGGACACATACCAAGGCATGTGTTTTTACTTATGTTTTCCTCAGTTCAGTCAGTTCAGTTCAGTCGATCAGTCATGTCCGACTCTTTGTGACCCCATGAATCGCAGCACGCCAGGCCTCCCTCTCCATCACCAACTCCCAGGGTTCACTAAAACTCACATCCATCAAGTCGGTGATGCTACCTCATCCTCTGTCGTCCCCTTCTCCTCCTGCCCCCAATCCCTCCCAGCATCAGACTCTTTTCCAGTCAGTCAACTCTTCACATGAGGTGGCCAAAGTATTGAAGTTTCAGCTTTAGCATCAGTCCTTCCAAAGAACGCCCAGGGCTGATCTCCTTTGGAATGGACTGGATGGATCTCCTTGCAGTCCAAGGGACTCTCAAGAGTCTTCTCCAACACCACAGTTCAAAAGCATCAATTCTTCAGCGCTCAGCCTTCTTCACAGTCCAACTCTCACATCCATACATGACCACAGGAAATACCATAGCCTTGACTAGACGGACCTTTGTTGTCAAAGTAATGTGCCTGCTTTTGAATATGCTATCTAGGTTGGTCATAACTTTCCTACATCCAGACATAAACATTCCCTATGTGCAACAATGGATATAAGAGAAAAGTAGTGCAAGTGTTGGACAAGACTTAGCAACTAAATCACCATGCTTACTTTCAGGCAGGCAGTATACTAAGTACTTTATGTACATAAGGGCATTAATCAACAATAACCACAGTGACACAGGTATTATTATTTCCAACTAAAAATGATGAGACCAAGACCCCAAAAGGTAAAGAAACTACCACAAGATCATACGGCAAGTAGGTGACCATGTAGGATTCTAATCTCTTATGACTTCTTAAACCAATTATTTAAATGTGTCAATATCTTTCATCATCAGTCTTCTCATCCGTAAAGCAGGAGGAATAAAACAGATCACTTCACAGGAACTGTAATGGTAAAATTAAAAACCATAGAAAACTACTATGAAAACTATGCTTGCGTGTGTGCTAAGTCGCTGCAGTCGTGTCTGACTCTTTGTTACCCCCATGGACTGTTACCCGCCAGCCTCCTCTGTCCATGGGGATTTTTCAAGCAAGAATACTGGAGTGAGTTGCTGTGCCCTCCTCCAGGGGAGCTTCCCAACCTAGGAATCAAATCCATATCCCTTAGTCTCTCTGTATTTGCAGGTGGGTACTCAACTACTAGGGCCACCTGGGAAGCCCATGTAAACTATAAAGTACTGTTAACAGTCATACATACATACAAAGATTAAACAGGAGATTAATGTAAAATTATACTAACCTCTCAATGGCTTACCAAAATCTCTCTTCTAGCCAAGCATCCCCTCAATCTTTACCTTGAGCCAAAACTTTAGGAGGATCTAGGCATAAATCCTGGAGAAGGAAATGGCAACCCACTCTAGTGTTCTTGCCTGGAGAATCCCAGGGACCGGGGAGCCTGGTGGGCTGCCGTCTATGGGGTCGCACAGAGTCGGACACGACTGAAGCGACTTAGCAGGCATAAATCATGCATTCGTGCATGCCATAAGTCATGGTAGGTTGATCCGGAAAGCACCCACCACAGACANCCTGGAGAATCCCAGGGACCGGGGAGCCTGGTGGGCTGCCGTCTATGGGGTCGCACAGAGTCGGACACGACTGAAGCGACTTAGCAGGCATAAATCATGCATTCGTGCATGCCATAAGTCATGGTAGGTTGATCCGGAAAGCACCCACCACAGACAGTTTTCCTCAACTTCCAGTGTCCCTCTCAGTTTCAGCCTTGAGTGCCTTATTTACTCATGTGGTGGGTGGGGGTGGTGGTGAGAATTTTCAAACTGTGGCTTATTTCTCTTGGATCTTCTCTTCCTTTTCTTCTTTTTAGAAGAAAGGAAATAAATGTTTTATGAGTGCAAAAATCAATGCCATTTGGTTAATACTATGAACCTTCCCATGGTTGTTTTTCTCATCACTAGCTTGTTTTCAGTTATAAAAGCCTTACTATAGGAGAATTAAGGCTTCTGCTGTGGTAAAGTTAAAGTAATGGTTGTCTTTCTTCATGCAATAATTCTTTACTGACTTCCTCAGTAATGTCTTTAGTGTGGTTTTAGCTTCCTCATAATTCAGCTTATGGCAGTAATAAACAGCTGTATTCTGAAATATGAAATTTATATAACAGAACAGTTTCTAAAGGCATGCTGCTGCTGCTGCTGCTGCTGCTAAGTCGCGTCAGTTGTGTCCGACTCTGTGCGACCCCATAGACGGAAGCCCACCAGAGGACTCAAGTATAAAGCGGATTTTAAAAATTCTAATCAGTTTTACTGGCTTCCCTGGTAGCTCAGCTGGTAAAGAATCTGCCTGCAATGCAGGAGACACCAATTCAATTCCTAGGTTGGGAAGATACCTTGGAGAAGGGATAGATTACCCATTCCAATATTCTTGGGTCTCCCTCGTAGATGAGACAGTAAAGAATCTGCCTGCAATATGGGAGACCTGGGTTCGATCCCTAGGTTGGGAAGATCCCCTGGAGGAGAGCATGGCAACACACTCCAGTATTCTCAACTGGAGAATGCCATGGACAGAGGAGCCTGGTGGGCTACAGTCCATGGGGTCACAAAGAGTCAGACATGACTGAGCAACTAACTACATCCAGTTTTACACTTCAGAATGCTTTTGAGATGGGAACAGGGGTAGATTTGCTTCATTAAGTTTATTTTTGTTGAGATTATATTAACACTCATGTATTTTTGAGATTAATAAATACCAGCTGGCTGAAGGAGCTGAGATGTGACAGTTAAGGATCTAATTTGGGAATTCATAAATAACTAAACAAGTCACAATGTATGTCAGTTACCTACAGAATTTAGAGCTGACTTTGTTTTTTTCCCCTCAGAAATATCTTGTCTACTACATTCTTATGGAAGAAAATGGTTCATCCTAAAGTCAGTTTCATTTCAACGCTAGAAAAATTTCCCATTCTAATTGCATTTTAATATTTGCATAGAGCTTACTCACTCAAATAAATTTTTCAGTAGATTATTTTTCTACAACAAAATCAAGCATCATTTCTTATAGTCACTGATGTAAATTTAGCCCAGTTCAGGCATTACTGTAGGATCTCCTTGCTCTAACTGGAGTTGCCTCCTAGGATCACTTGACATGTAGCTCATCTTTAATTTTTTGCTTTTGATGATGGTGCCTCATTCACTTAGGATCATCTCTTATCTTCATCCATCCATTGACATTTATCACTTCTTTCAAGATATAGATGATGTCTGATTGCCAAGAAATTTTTCCCTATTGATTTCTGTATCTTGTTCAGTCACTCAGTCACGTCTGACTCTTTCTGGCCCACCTGGCTCCTCTGTCCATGGAATTTTCAGATGAAAATACTGGAGCAGGTTGCCATTTCCTAGTTAAGGGGATCTTCTCGATCGAGGCTCAAACCCTCATCTCTGTGTCTCCTGCGATGGCAGGTGGATTCTTTACCATGAACACCACCTGGGTATATTGTGACAAATCAGAAACTATGTACTAGCTTCAGGGGTAGAGAAGGAGGATGTAAAATTGAATTGAAAGACAGAAGCTTTCACTTCTGCTCTAAAAAATATGTCCTGGAATATTATCTGAGCTATATTCTAAACTTCAGTTTCTGTAAAATTAATAAAAGCAAAATGTACTGAGCATATTCTCTGTACCAACTACAAATTGCTTAATATACACAATCTTGTTTAATACTCATAAGAACCCCGTGAGGAAACTATTTCAATATAAGCTAACTCAGCTAATAAGTTGGGAACAGGGATCTGAATCTCTAAGTTTGCATTCAGGGCCTGGTAATTAACCATTGTATTTTCCCTGTATCACACTCAGGTCACTTACGACTTCTTTTCTTAATCCACTTTGTTCATGTCTTCACATATCTGAGCAAGTATGTCATTCATCAATAAGATAGCATATGTGTGTGTGTGTGCCATGTGTGCTAGGTCGCTTCAGTTATGTCCTACTCTTTGAGACCCTATGGACTGTAGCCTGCCAGGCTCCCCATCCATGAGATTCTTCAGGCAAGACAGTGTATTTCTACTTATTGATTTACTGATTTCTGGCTGTGCTGGGTCCTCCTTGCTGCACACAGGCTTTCTGTACGCTTCCTTTCTGCACATGGTCTACTCTCTGGTTGTGGTGCACAGGCTTCTTTCTCATTGTGTGGCTTCTCTTGTTGCAGAGCACAAGCTCTAGGGCGCATGGGCTCCAGCAGTCATGAAATGTGGGCTCGCTAGTTGTGGCTCGTGGGCTCTGGAGTGTGGGCTCAGTAGCTGCGGCACACAGGCTGAATTGGCCTGTGGCATGTGGATCTTCCTGGACCAGGGATTGAACCTGTGTCTCCTGCATTGGCAGGTGAACCACTGGAGCACAGAGAAGTCTGACAGTGTACTTCCTAAAGTACCAAAACTACTCACCGCCTGCTCTAGTCAACACAGAACATGGCAAATAGTCAGGTGGTTACCCAATAAAATAATCACACATACACATAAACAAACATCCACATACACAATGCTTTCCAATCTGAATAGTGAAGGTTTTTAATCTCATATTTTATTTGACAATATACTATTAAGTATCTCATGAGAAATATTCTAGCCCCTTTATAATTCTTACCAAACCATGACGTACATGACATACTCAGTAAACACTTACTGAATAAATAAATGGCTAAAATACACGTTAAGTAGTTCAATTGTTTTCAAAATTAAAAACAAGTGGCATAAATGCCTCTGTACCACTGTTTGCTTCTTTCATCTATCTTCTTTTTCTCACACAGGTTCCCAATTTAAAATAAAAACAATATATCAAGAGAAAGGAAATTAATTATACAAAGGAAATAATACTAAATAAGTTTCTAAAGGCCAACAAATCCCACTAAGTAAAAAGGCATATAATTGATGGTTAAAAATTGTTCCTAATGCACTGGTAAATACTGCTCCAAGTCAGGGAAATGACTATGGGATCCGCTATAAAGTCCTGCTGAGCATAGGAGCTACGTGCTATGGTTTGAATGTTATGTCCTCCCAAAATTTCTATGCTGAAATCCTAACCCCCAAGATTATGGTATTAGAAACTGGGGCCATTGGGAGGTGCTTAGAGCATGAAGGTGAAGCCCTCATGAATGGAATTAGAGTTCTTATAAAAGAGACCCCACCGTGCCCCCTAGACTTTTCTACCATGTGAGGACACAATGAGAATTGCAACCACAAGAAGGCTTTCTCTCAGACCATGCTGGCACCATGACCCTGGACTTCTAGCCTCCAAAACTGTGAGAAATAAATGTCTGTCGTTTATAAGTTACCCAGTCTGTGGTATTTTGCTAAAGTAACCCAGACTATGACACTATAAAATTCTTACTAACTCTTATTTTGCAGTTTTAATCTACACAATGCTACCAAAGATTAAAACATATAAGTAACAATTTTCTTAATAGACATAAAATTAACTCTTCTTTTCTATACAATTTTTAATAAGGATAGTTTTTTTTCTTTAATTTGTTTTCTCATTTAATTTTTGGAGAAAATTTAAGGGGAAGATTGTGTTCTTGAGTCTGGAAACACTTTATTGATTGATAAAAATCCTTTTTTTATGGGTAACTTACACAATTAATCCTTTATTGTTTAAAAAACATCAATAAGTCATTTCATGAAAATTAAGAACCAATAATACTGAATTCATAATACTCAAGTGTTTCCCAATTTATACCTATATAGTATCTTCCAAGGAAAATAAAACATATTTCTTTTCTTAAGCCATGCTCCCTTCTATAATTTCTCTGAAAGCTGCATTTAATATACCTCACCAGGATTTCACTAAAAGGGCAAGGAAACCTAATCTTGATTTAAAGAAGAGTTTTCATTATGTGGTTTTAACAGTCCATTGATTATTATAGCTTCATAGATACTATTAAGATAATTTATCTTTTAAAATTACAACCCTTTGTTCGGGAAAATTTTCAATAAAAGTCATAATCTAACAGAGACCACTGCATGATAGATTATTTTTGCTCTTTTATTCAATGAAGAAAAAAGAAATAATGCACTCTTCTTTAAAGTCTATTGTCACATTATGCACTCCTCATTGAGAGAGTAATTGAAAAAAATAACAGGAAAAAGGAATTAAATGTGCATTTACCTGTATTAGACATATCTGTAGGGCTGTTGTCTGAAGAAGTAATTGGAATCTGTTCTGTTTTCTTGTATCCAGTTTTTATCTAAGAAAGAAAATGAGGAATATGAAATGTCATTTTCTAAAGTAGGTCAAAGACCAGACTAGGAGTTCATGTTAACATAAAAAGAATGATTAATGAGATTAAAGCAATAGTCCTGAAAATATGAAACCTTTAAAATTTTGGTATATTCACCTTCAAACAAAGCAATTGAGAATTAAAGTAACAACTCTTTTAGCTCTACCATAACCAAGGACAACAAAATATAAGGCTATGTACCATGTCTCTGAAAAGGTATTATAACCCCAAATGAAAAAGTATAAGAGCTAAGAGAAAATCTTAACTCTATATCTGATTAACATGGACCCAAAACTGAAGATACCTATGATGAATTTTATCCCACTGACTAAAAGCCTACTGGAGTTTCAAGTTTGTTTTATAGAGTATATGCTCTATTCTATAATTCATTATTAACTGCACTGTAACGATTAGTAATTACATTCATCCCTTTGTATCTGCCAGTTCTGCATCTGCAGATTTAGTCAAAAGCAAATTGAAACTATTTTTTAAAAATTCCAGAAAGTTCCAAAAAGCAAAACTTGAATTTGCAGCACCAGCAACTATTTACATAGCATTTATACTATATTAGCTATTACGAGTAATCTAGAGATGATATAAAGTATATGGGGAGGGTATGCATAGATTATATGCAAATACAACACCATTGTATACAAGAAACTTTAGCATCCTTGGATTCGGGTATCTGCTGTGGGGGCTGTGGAAGGAGGTTGTCCTAGATATCTACAGACATCAAAGGATGACTGTAATTATATTGATTTCCATGTAGAAACTTCCCCTTTTGTGTGATTCACTGGAAGAGACCCTGATGCTGGGAAAGATTGAAGGCAGGAGGAGAAGTGGGTGACAGAGGATGAGATGGTTGGATGGCATTGCCAACTCAATGGACATGAGTTTGAGCAAACTCTAAGAGATAGTGAAGGACAGGGAAGCCTGATATGCTGCAGTCCATGGGGTCACAAAGAGTCAGACATGACTTAGCGACTGAACAACAAAGGTGAATTATATTCCAGCCTATGCATGTGAGGGAACAATATCCACCTACACAGTGTAGAAAAGAGCTGAGGAACAGAAAGGAAGACGTTCACCTTCAGTCAAGCAGAAAATAGAAAAAAAAAAAAAAAAAGAATGGAATAATATGAGAGACTATCTGAAAATAAATATAACATTTCATATCACAGTTTTGAGTGATATCTAAGCATATCTTCGTGATGCCATTCCTGATTATGACTTTCTTGACATAGGATACATTCACCTGAAAAATTAATAGCACAGCATAAAAATCTTAAACAAAAAAGATCTTTCAAGGAAACACCAATTCGTTAACAAAACTATATTATCAAAATTATAGTTCTATGTATACATCAAATATAATGACACACAGGGGTTTACAGACGATGTAAAGTTAGTTAAGTCGCTCAGTCGTGTCCGACTCTTTGCGACCCTATGGACTATAATGACACACAGGGGTTTACGGATGATGTAAACAAACAGAAATACAAGATTACCTGATTCTTCCTAAAAGAAGGTAAAATGGCATCTGTAGATCTGGGAGTGGATGAGGTCTTTGGAATTAGTATTTCAGGAGAAGAAATAAAGCTAAATTTTGAGGCTTGAGGTCCATATTCTCCTGTAGCTTGTAAAAGGGATGAACAAGATGGATTTTCTAAATGGCTGCTGTCAGATTTCTGTCTTATGAATGCTATCTCCCAAGCAGATTCTGACCTAGCATTAAAAGAAATCACTTTATGGATACAGTATAATTGAATTCTAAGATGACATCTCAAATATTAGCAAAAAAGACTTGTTTTGGGTCTAAAGTAAGTACTAAGACAACTTAAATTTCTATTTTTAGGGAGACATGCTAAATGATTCATTCTATCTTATGGCTAGAATAGTTACCTCAACTTGGCTCTGGTAATTATGCTTTTTGCTTCTTCAAATGATACACCAATCATGGACTCCCTGTTTACTGAGACAAGTTGATCTCCTGGTTTCAAACGTCCATCCTAATAAAAATAGTAATATTGGTAAAGAAACTGATTAAGGCGTTTCTTAAAAACATTATTAACACAATTTTAAAAATTTTAATTAATTTATTTTAATTGGAGGCTAATTACTTTACGATATTGTGGTGTTTTTTGCCATACAATGACATGAATCAGCCAGGTGTACATGTGTCTCCAAGTCCTGAACCCTCTTCCCACCTCCCTCCCCATCCGATCCCTCTGGGTTGTCCCAGTGCACGACCTTTGAGTGCCCTGCTTCATGCATCAAGCTTGCACTGGTCATCTATTTCACATACAGTAATACACATCTTTCAATGCTATTCTCTCAAATCATCCCACCCTTGCCTTCTCCCACAGAGTACAAAAGTCTGTTCTCTATACATGTGGTCTTCTGCTGTCTCGCATGTGGGCTTGTCATTACCATCTTTCTAAATTCCATATATATGCATTAATATATTAGATTGGTGTTTTTCTTTCTGACTTACATCACTCTGTATAATAGATTACAGTTTCATCTACCTCATTAGAATGTGTTCTTTTTAACAGATGAGTAATATTCCATTGTGTATATGTACCACAGCTTTCTTATCCATTTGTCTACCAATGGACATCTAGGCTGCTTCCATGTCCTAGCTATTGTAAACAGTGCTGCGATGAAAACTGGGGTACACGTGTCTCTTTTCAATTCTGGTTTCCTCAGTGTGTATGCCCAGCATTGGGATTGCTGGGTTGTTTGGCAGTTCTATTTTCAGCTTTTTAAGGAGTCTCCACAGTGTTCTCCATAGTGGTTGTACTAGTTTGCATTCTCACCAACAGTGAAAATAAGAGGGTTCCCTTTTCTCCATACCCTCTCCAGCATTTATTGTTTGTAGATTTTTGATGGCAGCCATTCTGACCAGCATGAAATGGTACCTCATTGTGATTTACATTTCTCTGATAATGAGTGATATTGAGCATCTTTTCACGTGTTTTTTAGCCATTTGTATGCCTTCTTTGGAAAATGTCTGTTTAGTTTCTTGGCCCATTTTCTGATTGGGTCATTTTTCTGGTATTGAGCTGCTTGTATGTTTTTGAGATTAACTGTCCGCTGCTTCATTTGCTATTATTCTCTCCCAATCTGAAGGCTGTCTTTTCACCTTGCTTATAGTTTCCTTCATTGTGCAAAGCTTTTAAGTTTAATTAGATCTGATAGATAGAGTGCCTGATGAACTATGGAATGAGGTTCATGACATTGTACAGGAAACAGGGATCAAGACCATCCCCATGGAAAAGAAATGCAAAAAAGTAAAATGGCTGTCTGAGGAGGCGTTACAAATAGCTGTGAAAAGAAGAGAAGTGAAAAGCAAAGGAGAAAAGGAAAGATATGAGCATCTGAATGCAGAGTTCCAAAGAATAGCAAGGAGAGATAAGAAAGCTTTCCTCAGTGATCAATGCAAAGAAATAGAGGAAACCAATACTTTATTTTTTTGGGCTCCAAAATCACTGCAGATGGTGACTGCAGCCAGGAAATTAAAAGATGCTTACTCCTTGGAAGAAAAGTTATGACCAACCTAGAGAGCATATTCAAAAGCAGAGACATTACTTTGCCAACTAAGGTCCATCTAGTCAAGGCTATGGTTTTTCCTGTGGTCATGTATGGATGTGAGAGTTGGACTGTGAAGAAAGCTGAGTGCCAAAGAATTGATGCTTTTGAACTGTGTTGTTGGAGAAGACTCTTGAGAGTCCCTTGGACTGCAAGGAGATCCAACCAGTCCAGTCTGAAGGAGATCAGTCCTGGGTGTTCTTCGGAAGGATTGATGCTAAAGCTGAAACTCCAGTACTCTGGCCACCTCATGTGAAGAGGTAACTCATTGGAAAAGACTCTGATGCTGGGAGGGATTGGGGGCAGGAGGAGAATGGGACGACAAAGGATGAGATGGCTGGATGGCATCACCGACTCGGACGTGAGTTTGGGTGAACTCCGGGAGTTGGTGATGGACAGGGCAGCCTGGCATGCTGCAATTCACGGGGTCACAAAGAGTAGGACACGACCGAGAGACTGAACTGAACTGAGGTCCCATTCGTTTATTTTTGCTTTTATTTTCATTATTCTGGGAGGTGGGTCATAGAGGATCTTGCTGTGATTTATGTCAGAGAGTGCTCTGCCTATGTTTTCTTCTAGGAGTTTTATAGTTTCTTGTGTTATATTTAGATCTTTAATCCATTTTGAGTTTATTTTTGTGTATCGTGTTAGAAAGTGTTTTAGTTTCATTCTTTTACAGGTGGATGACCAGTTTTCCATAGATAGGATATTAAAAAGCAGAGACATTACTTTGCCAACAAAGGTCCATCTAGTCAACGCTATGGTTTTTCCAGTAGTCATGTATGGATGTGAGAGTTGGACTGTTCAGAAAGCTGAGTGCTGAAGAATTGATGCTTTTGAACTGTGGTGTTGGAGAAGACTCTTGAGAGTCTTAGACTGCAAGGAGATCCAACCAGTCCATTCTAAAGGAGATCAGTCCTGGGTGTTCTTTGGAAGGAATGATGCTAAAGCTGAAACTCCAGTACTTTGGCCACCTCATGTGAAGAGCTGACTCATTGGAAAAGACTCTGATGCTAGGAGGGATTAGCGGCAGGAGGAGAAGGGGACGACAGAGGATGAGATGGTATCACTGACTCGATGAACATGAGTTTGAGTGAACTCCTGGAGTTAGTGATGGACAGGGAGGCCTGGCGTGCTGCAGTTCATTGGGTCTCAAAGAGTCGAACATGACTGAGCGACTGAACTGAACTGACCAGTTTTCCCAGCACCACTTGTTAAAGAGATTGTCTTTTCTCCACTGTATATTTTTGCTTCCTTCGTTGAAGATAAGGTATCCATAGGGGCATGGGTTAATCTCTGGGCTTTCTATTTTGTTTCATTGATCTGTATTTCTGTCTTAGTGCCAGCACGATACAGTCTTGATGACTGTAGCTTTGTAGTATAGTCTGATGTCAGGCAGGTTGATTCCTCCAGGTCCATTTTTCTTTCTCATGATTGCTTTGGCTGTTAGAGATTTTATGTGTTTCCACACAAATTGTGAAATTATTTGTTCTAGTTCCGTGAAAAATACCATTGGTAGCTTGATGGGGATTGCATTGAATCTGTAGATTGCTTTGGGAAGTATACTCATTTTCACTACATTGATTCTTCCAATCCCTGAACATGGTATATTTCTCCATCTATTTGTGTTATCTTTGACTTCTTTCATCAGTGTTTTATAGTTTTCTATACATAGGTCTTTTGTTTCTTTAGGCAAATTTATTCCTAAGTATTTTATTCTTTTCGTCTTAATGGTGAATGGGATTGTTTCCTTAATTTTCTTTCTTTTTTCTCATTGTTAGTTCATAGGAATGCAAGGGATTTCTGTGTATTAATTTGATACAATTAAAGCAAAGCACAGTATTAGTAAAGAATGACTTAAAGAAAAGAGTAAAAAGAACAAAAAGAGTCCCAACAGTAAAAAGGTTTCATTAAAGTCTGGTTTGATAATATACACATTTTCCTGATAGCTCAGTTTGTAAAGAATCCACCTGTAATGCGGGAGACCCCGGTTCAATTTCTGGGTCAGGAAGATCCCCTGGAGAAGGGAAAGGCTACCCATTCCAGTAATCTTGGGCTTCCTTTGTGGCTCAGCTGGTAAAGAATCTCCCTGCAATGCAGGAGAGTTGGGTTCAGTTCCTGGGTTGGGAAGATTCTCTGGAGAAGGGAAATTGTACCCACTCCAGTAGTCTGGCCTGGAGAATTCCATGGACTGTATATTCCATGGGGTCACAAAGAGTCAGACACAACTGAGTGACTTTCACTTTGCTAATATACATGAATGAAATGGAAATGTTCATGTATTCCTAGAATAAACTTTCATGTTAAGGTATCCGGAAGATATGAAGACACAGCCTAGTACACTAGGAAAACAAACCTGTTTTAAAAGGTCAATTGTATGAGACAAACACAGGTCTGTCTGTGATAAAGTAGGCTAAATAATTCTAGGATATTTCAGAATATAAGACTCATTCAGTCTAGTTTCTGAGCATTCCTGTATCTTTCAACCCATCAAACATTAAGAGTTACTTCACAGTTAGAATTTTTAAAAATTCAGCCAATGATCTTAACTATATTGATTCTACCCACATTTCTGTTCATGGTTAAACACCATCTTTTTTGGATCTGCTGTCCCTCCTGTGAGTGACATAGGACCAGTTGGTTACACAAGGAGTTCTATTGACATCCTAGTAATAACATCCAATCTTAACTGGCTGCCTGGTATTGTCTTTTCCAGGGCCTATCTCTGCCAACAACTATACACGTGTGTGCTCAGTCATGTCTGACTCTTGAAACCCCATGGACTGTAGCCCACCAGGCTCCTCTGTTCAAGAATACTGGAGTGGGTTGCCACTTCCTCCTCCAGGGGATCTTCCCAACCCAGGGACTGAACCTGCGTCTCCCACATCTCCTGCTTTGACAGGCAGTTTCTTTACCAACAAGCAACCTAGGAAGTGCCCCTGCCTAAAACTAACCTAACTGTTTAAGACAAAGCATAAACGTTACAAGATTTACTGTATACATTAGGTAAGTTTTCTTCATTTTCATTTGTCTTTTAATTCAAACCAGAAAATGAAAAATGAATTCTTTTCATTTTCAGTTTGTAAGATGCTTCTCAGTCATTAGTACAAATACAGAAAGCATTATTTCCACAACTAGGGAAAAGTTTATAAAGTTAAAAAGCATTTTTACCCTTGACGGTATTTAAGTAAATTCCACAAATTCAAAGAAATAGCTTTTAAAAAGTCTTATTGTCTAAGCTATATTCTTGGATAACTAATCTTTGATTAGAACTGCATTATATATAACAATGGTGATTTATGGTTACTTTACTGTTGAATTGGAGAAGGAAACGGCAACCCACTCCAGTACTCTTGCCTGGAAAATCCCATGGACGAAGGAGCGTTGTATGCTATAGTCCATGGGGTTGCAAAGAGTCGGACACGACTGAGCGACTTCACTTCACTACTGTTGAGTAACAATATTTTTTTTTAATGTATTTATTATTATCTCTTACACTGAACACTGAGTATACAGGAAGGCAAATAAATATAAACATGTTCTTTCTAATACTGTGTAATAAAATATATGATAATCTAAATGAATAATGACCCTATGACCATTCTGAAATATAAATATAAAACCACAAAGTCAATTTGATTTAAAATATATAGTATTTGAAAACTAATTTGGATTTTATAAGCATGTGATTAAATATAACTAGCAAAGTTTGAGACCACACAATTGCTATATTCACAAGAGATTTTTTTTCCCCTCCTTCCATTTGACCAATGTATGGGAACTAAAACACAATAGTAAAGCTGGAAAAGGCTAAGCAGCATGGAGAAAGTATCTACCATATGGATCTCACATGTTCAGTAAAATGAAGGAGCTGATTTTGTAATATTTTATAAAACCAAGTCTGATGACAGACTTTGGTAGCATATGCATTTAAGTCAACTATATTCAGACTATACTTAGAAACTTACATACAAGAACTTGCGATTTAATATGCTAAATATTAGTCTGAGGATGTCATTTCCTCGAGGTTAAAGTGAAATAGTAACAAACAAAGAAACAAAACAACCTTTTTGCCACAGGCAAAAAGATAAGGCTAGTAAAAGTTACCAAAGAATAAACAAAATTCTGGAGAGCACTTAATTCTGAAAAGGAGGGTGGAAAATGTAATAGAGTGGGAAGAAAACACATAGGAAGACTTAATAGTAATACTTTCTACTTAAGTCAAACAGTGAAGTCTAAGTGGATTCATAGGTTCATTTCACTATTATGCTTTATAAGTTAGAAATCTGCTCCAATATCTTTTTGTATGTGTAAAATATTACATTATTAAAAAGAAGAGAAAATTTCCATCCCATTAAAATAAAGCAAATGCTCATGACATTTAGGGCTTCCCTGATGGCTCAGTTGGTAAAGAATCCACTTGCAATGAGGGAGACCCCAGTTCAATTCCAGTTGGGAAGATCCCCTGGAGAAAGGAACAGCTACCCACTCCTGTATTCTGCCCTGGAGAATTCCAAGGACTGCATAGTCCTTGGCCAACGACTGCATAGTCCTTGGGATTGCCAAGAGCTGGACACGACTCAGTGACTTTCACTTCATGACATTTAAGTTCAACAATGTTTCTAACCAGATGAATTTTATTTTGGTTCTATTTTACAAAATTTGCATTGGAAGTAGGGTAAAATAGTGATTTTTTAAAATCTAGCTTAAAAATAAATAAATGACTGTTACGTACAACTCTATCCCATTTGGAATCTGCAAAAAATTCTTCCTTAGAATCAGCTTAAAAAGGTAGATTATAATTGAAATTTAATGACTACACTACTATTAACTTATATCCCAAAGCCTGGCAATAACTTAGGGAAAGAAAGGGAACAATGAAGGAAGCTCTGCTTCACTGAAGCAAAGCATTTAAAGGACTCTGACAAGGGGAAATGAGTTCTTTTAGAATTGGGGTGGTGGACAGCAAATATTTGGTTATTTTTGTTTTAGTCTATACTCTTAGTATTAACAGTTCCTGGCTTTTATTAAACTTCCTTGAAAAGGGAAAATTCCATGATGATGACTATAAGCCAGATGGCAACTCCACTGTCTGTTATTTGGGCAGGAGCCTTCAGAGGCAGTGGACTGGTGAGGAGAAAAGAGAACAAGGCGTGGAAACCACACAGATCTGAATTCAAATTTAAGCTCCACAGATTGCTAGCTAAGATGTTCATAAACAATGAGAAAAGGTGAAGGAAGGGGATGCAGGGGGTGCACAGTCTCATCCACAAGGAACAAAGAACTAAATTCTAAATTGCCAGAGACAGTTCCTCTCTCTGTGTATTTTATAGAAACCACAGCTGGTTGTCAGCGTTATGGAGAAAAGGCCTTCAGAAGACAGAAGTTGGCAACAGGGTTGAGGTGACCTACCTTCTCCCACAATCTCTTTTCTGGCCACACGGTATTGGCCATACAGAGAAAAAAGCTCTCAGAAAGGCAATTTAACACATCTTATATTAATATTAAGGTACACCAATATACTCCAGTATTCTTGCCTGGAGAATCCCGTGGGCGGAGAAGCCTAGTAGGTTACAGTCCACGGGGTCGCAAAGAGTCGGACACGACTGAGCGACTTCACCTCACCTCACCTCACACCAATATACTGAAGTAGTATTTTCCAGGAAGACAAGAGTCAAAGAGAGGAAGAAAGTCTCTGACTGTGGATTCTAGTGTTTATATATATTTTTCTTTCTAAAAAGTACTTGCAGCAGTTTTTTTTTTTTTTTCTTTTGCTTCTAAGAATAAGATCTTAGCTGATCATGTGAGTTTCTGAACCGGTTTAAAAGTCAGAACCTGCAAACTAAAACAAAGCTATTTCTGTAAAAGCCTGGCATTCAAAGCCCATGAATTCTGCCCCAGCTTGATTAATGTGTCTGAGAAGATAGTGACTTCAGGGATTTGCCAAGGCCTCTTCCACACTGTCTAGATTCTGATTCAGCACTTACTGAGCAACTACACAACATGACAGGCAAGGTGCCAAGCACTTTCACACACCCAGCTTCAGTCTGAATTTTTTCACGTTGACATTTATAAAGATGTTGAAATAATAATATATTCTTGAATACTTCTGTTAAAAACTGCCAACACTGTCCATTTCATATTATAATGACCATTACACAGTTTTCCAAACAGTGTATTACCACAGCATCAGAAACTATCCACACAGCCTGACTCTAACTCAGTATTCCTCACTACAAAGACTGCTCCTGCGAGCTTTTAGATTCTTTTCCCATAGTTTTATTAAGTGTCATTGGAGGTGTCCTCTCACAATACTAGTTATTAACGTGAATGCAGGCAATTTATTTAATCGCCATGAGACTCATTTTCTTAGCTGTGAGGAGGGGAATAAATACCTAATGCACAAGGTTGCTGTGATAATTAAATAACGTATATAAAATCCTAACACATTGTAGGTGTTACCAAGAGGTGAATCAGAATCCCGTATCTGTTGAAGGCAATTTTCACAGTAATAGCAAACTTAATCCTCCAGTCCTCAAATTAAGAACCCCTGATGATTGCCCACTGGCGGGAAAACTTGAAACTCGTGAATTTCCCAAACCTAGAACAACAAACTAGATGCAACCTACTTTTACTAGCCTCATATCCACTTTCCCTCCTCAGCATATAAATTCTTCATCCTATTTGAGAAAATGTTCTTCAAACCTGCCACAGTCTTTCAAACTTTAATGTGCTTATACATATTAATTCTTGTCTAGAATGCCACCACTCACCTTGACACTTCTGTCTGATGAATTCTCATTTAAACGTCACTGCCAAATTCAAACATTATCTCTGCTGTAGGTTTTCTCCAACTCCCTAGATTTACTTTACTGTCCCCTTCTCTTTGCTCCAAAAGCACTTTCACTTATCTATATTACTGTACTTACTCCATACTGTCTTTATTTGTTTGCATATCTTTTTCTTCCCCATTAGATTATATTACTTCAGCAACTCCCAAATTAGCAGCACACATTCTTTCAATTGGCCAGAACTATAACCTTTTCATGGTTATTTCCCTGAGCATGGTGCCAAGTATACAACAGGTCCACAATAAATGAGAAAGGCTCAGGAAACACTGAAGAAATTAAGGTGGTTCTAACACAAATAACAGCGGCAAAGGAGAACAGTGTGTGACACTGTAATGTGAATCTTCTTGGCTGCTACTGCTTTAGCTCCCAACAAAGGACTGGTTTCTTTGCCCCTTGTCATCTAGAGACCTTTGTCCTACCTACCCAAAAAGCCTTCGTCCCAGCTCCAGAGACACAATCAGCAAATCCTGAAAATAGATTTCTTTTCAAAGTTAGATATGTCCAGCTATAATCCTTTGTGAGCAATGACTACTAGCATCCATTAATATGATCTTTGTCTTAATCTGTAAGATTGGACTAAAACAAAAATCCTGAATATATCACATCTCAGTTCAGTCGCTCAGTCGTGTCCAACTCTTTGTGACCCCATGAACTGCAGCACACCAGGCCTCCCTGTCCATTACCAACTCCAGGGGTTCACTCAGACTCACGTCCATTGAGTCAGTGATGCCATCCAGCCATCTCATCCTCTGTCGCCCCCTTCTCCTCCTGCCCCCAATCCCTCCCAGCATCAGAGTTTTTTGCAATGAGTCAACTCTTTGCATGAGGTAGCCAAAGTACTGGAGTTTCAGCTTCAGCATTATTCCCTCCAAAGAAATCCCAGGGCTGATCTCTTTGAGAATAGACTGGTTGGATCTCCTTGCAGTCCAAGGAACTCTCAAGAGTCTTCTCCAACACCACAGTTCAAAACCATCAATTCTTCAGCACTTAGACTTCTTCACAGTCCAACTTTCACATCCATACATGACCACTGGAAAAACCATAGCCCTGACTAGACGGACATTTGTTGGCAAAGTAATCTCTCTGGTTTTAAATATGCTATCTAGGTTGGTCATAACTTTTCTTCCAAGGAGTAAGCATCTTTTAATTTCATGGCTGCAGTCACCATCTGCAGTGATTTTGGAGCCCAAAAATAAAAAGTCTGACACTGTTTCCACTGTTTCCCCATCTATTTGCCATGAAGTGATGGGACCGGATGCCATGATCTTCGTTTTCGGAATGTTGAGCTTTAAGCCAACTTTTTCACTCTCCTCTTTCACTTTCATCAAGAGGCTTTTTAGTTCTTCACTTTCTGCTGTAAGGGTGGTGTCATCTGCATATCTGAGGTGATTGATATTTCTCCCAGCAATCTTGATTCCAGCTTGTGCTTCTTCCAGCCCAGCATTTCTCATGATGTACTCTGCATAGAAGTTAAATAAGCNCTCTCCTCTTTCACTTTCATCAAGAGGCTTTTTAGCTCCTCTTCACTTTCTGCCATAAGGGTGGTGTCATCTGCATATCTGAGGTGATTGATATTTCTCCCGGCAATCTTGATTCCAGCTTGTGTTTTTTCCAGTCCAGCGTTTCTCATGATGTACTCTGCATATAAGTTAAATAAGCAGGGTGACAACATACAGCCTTGACATACTCCTTTTCCTATTTGGAACCAGTCTGTTGTTCCATGTCCAGTTCTAACTGTTGCTTCCTGACCTGCATACAGATTTCTCAAGAGGCAGGTCAGGTGGTCTGGTATTCCCATCTCTTGAAGAATTTTCCACAGTTTATTGTGATCCACACAGTCAAAGGCTTTGGCATAGTCAATAACATGTTTATGGTGGCTCAGATGGTAAAGGATCTGACTGCAATGTGGGAGACCCGGTTTGATCCCTGGGTGCGGAAGAACCCCTGGAGAAGGAACCGGCAACCCACTACAGTCTTCTTGTCTGGAGAATCCCACGGACAGAGGAACCTGGCAGGTTATGGTCCATGGAGTCACAAAGAGTTGGACACAATTGAGCAACTAACACACACATATACTGTATAGATATTCTAGTTATTCAAAATATCACATGCCTACAATAAAATATTTACAGGGCTTATTTCCATCTCATCTTTGAGGCTTTTTCCTATTTATTTATCTTCACTGACTTTTCTCCTACAACTACCAAGGATTCAGTTCAGTTCAGTTCAGTTCAGTCGCTCAGTTGTGTCCAATTCTCTGCGACCCCAGGAATTGCAGCACACCAGGCCTCCCTGTCCATTACCAACTCCCAGAGTTCACTCAAACTCACGTCCATTGAGTTGGTGATGCCATCCAGCCATCTCATCCTGTGTCATCTCCTTTTCCTCCAGCCCCCAATCCCTCCCAGCATCAGAGTCTTTTCCAGTGAGTCAACTCTTCTCAGGGCTTATTTCCATCTCATCTTTGAGGCTTTTTCCTATTTATTTATCTTCACTGACTTTTCTCCTACAACTACCAAGGATTCAGTTCAGTTCAGTTCAGTTCAGTCGCTCAGTTGTGTCCAATTCTCTGCGACCCCAGGAATTGCAGCACACCAGGCCTCCCTGTCCATTACCAACTCCCAGAGTTCACTCAAACTCACGTCCATTGAGTTGGTGATGCCATCCAGCCATCTCATCCTGTGTCATCTCCTTTTCCTCCAGCCCCCAATCCCTCCCAGCATCAGAGTCTTTTCCAGTGAGTCAACTCTTCGCATGAGGTGGCCAGAGTACTGGACTTTCAGCTTTAGCATCATTCCTTCCAAAGAACACCCAGGACTGATCTCCTTTAGAATGGACTGGTTGGATTTCCTTGCAGTCCAAGGATTACTTATATATTTAAATTTCAAAAATCCTAAATAAAAGGCATATATTAATTTAATTTTAAAATAGTTCAAATGAATATATTTTAGCATGCATTGTTTTTTATTTTTATTTTTTATTAGGGTATAGTTTTCCTGGTGGCTCAGAGGGTAAAACGTCTGCCTGCAATGCAGGAGACCTGGGTTCAATCCCTGGGTCAGGAAGATCCCCTGGAGAAGGAAATGGCAACCCACTCCAGTACTCTTGCCTGGAAAATCCCATGGACAGAGGAGCCTGGTAGACTACAGTCCATGGGATCGCAAAGAGTCGGACACGACTGAGCGACTTCACTTTCACTTTCACTTTGCTCTCCTGGTGTATGTGCATGCATGCTCAGTTGCCAACTCATGTCCAACTCTTGCGACCCCATGGACTGTAGCCCCCTAGGCTCCTCTGTCCATGGGATTTCCCAGGCAAAAATACAGGAGCAGGCTTCCATTCCTTCTCCAGGGGATCTTCCCAACCCAGGTATCAAACCCACATCTCCCACATTGGTGGGTGGATATGGCACAGTGGTAAACAATCCACCTGCTAATGCAGGAGATGTGGGTTCGATCCCTTGGTCATGAAGATCCCCTGGAGGAGGACATGGTAACCCACTTCAGAATTCTTGCCTGTGAAATCCCATGGACAGAGGAGCCTGGTGGGCTACAGTCCACGGGATTGCAAAAGAATAGGACACAACTTAGCGACTAAGCAATAACTTAGTTGCTTAACAATGTTGTGTTAGTTTCTGCTGTACAGTGAAGTGAGTCAGCCATATATACACATATGTATATGTGTATACATGGTCCCTCTTGGACCTCCCTCCCCCTCTCCATCCCACCCCTCTAGGTCATCACAGAGCACCAAGCTGAGTTCCCTGTGCTTTATAGCAGGTTCCCACTAGCTATCTATTTTACACTACAATTGGGAGATGTTGCTGCTGCTGCTAAGTCACGTCAGTCATGTCCGATTCTGTGCGACCCCATAGATGGCAGCCCACCAGGCTCCTCTGTCCCGGGGAATCTCCAGGCAAGAATACTGGAGTGGGCAATTGCATTTAAAAGTCAGGATTAGAATGCGGGGGGTGGAGTCCATAACACACACCCTTTACTAACACTGTCTGCTGCTTCCCAACTTTACTGAAATCAACTTCACTGAAAATGGAGATGAGCTTGCATTTAAAATTAATAAAATATTCCTTTGTAAGTGCATCTGCCTTTCTCTTAATTTATTTGGAAAATAAGATTAAAACAACCAAAACAGAACCTCATTTACTGTATTTCCTCCACCCTGTGCTCAGTATACTTCTTAGAAAGCAAAAACCACTTCAAAACATTACATTTTTATAAAGACGCTGGATATATGTGAAAGAGTCTATCCACTTAGAGCTCAAGAGTATAAGACATTCTGTGCAACTTTGTTTTATGCAGCCCCTCAAGTCACTGGTAGTCAGCTGTGCTGGGGAAGACCATAGGCATTTTATCTGAATCACCTGGGGCAAACTTTATACCACACTTGAGTCTGAAGTCCTGTTCCTATTATTCTTCTCAAAGATACTGGTATTCAAATATAAAAGTCTTCCTAGAAACGTGCTTAGCACAGTGACTAGGGAGAATCACATAGTAGCAGGAGGAATTGAGTATTTACCATGTGCCACAAAAAATGGATTAACTCATTTAATCTTCAAAAAACAAACAAAACAAAACAAAAAACCCCTGTTTGGCAGATACAATTGTTATCTCCATTCACAGATGAGGGAAACTGAGGCCCAAAAGATAAGACCTTGCCCAAGGTTACACAGTTAGTAAGTGGTGGAGTCAGGACTGGGCTTCCCAGGTCGTGCTAGTGGTAAAGAACCTTCCTGCCAAAGCAGGAGATGTAAGCAATGCTGGTTCGATCCCTGGGTGGGGAAGATCTCCTGAAGGAGGGCATGGCAACCCACTCCAGTATTCTTGCCTAGAAAATCCCATGGACAGAGGAGCCTAGTGGGCTACAGTCCATAGGGTTGGAAAGGGTTGGACATGACTGAAGTGACTTAGCATGCACACACACAGAGTCAGGATGAGAATGCGGGGGGCTGAGTCCATAACACACACCCTTTACTAACACTCTGCTGCTTCCCAACTTTACTGAAACCAACCTCACTGAAAATGCAAAGTACCTATGAAATATTTCCAAAGTTTCTGTATACCACTAAAGATTTCTCTTTTGCTGGGAAATGAGTACATTATATACACTCGGTATAGTTATTTCAACTGGATAACATCATGAAATCTTAACATGTGACTGTTTCCCCCCGGATTTTTCCCTTTCTCTTTCATATTGGTGACAATTCTACTTCCTCACTTCAGGAAGATAAAGGGTGTGAGTTACTCAAAGATTCCCAAACAACCCTTTGAAGAGTTGCAGAAAAGACACCAGTAATCTGTTATATTTAAATTCAGATAAATGACAAATCATTTTTACTATAGGGATTTCCTGGTAGCTCAGATGGTAAATCGTCTGCCTGTAATGCGGAAGACCCAGGTTCGATCCCTGGGTAGGGAAGATCCCCTGGAGAAGGAAATGGCAACCCACTCCAGTACTCTTTACTGGAAAATTCTATGGACGGAGGAGCCTGGTGGGCTACAGTCCATGGGGTCACAAAGAGTCAGACACGACTGAGCCCCCCCCGGATTTTTCCCTTGTTCTTTCATATTGGTGACAATTCTACTTCCTCACTTCAGGAAGATAAAGGGTGTGAGTTACTCAAAGATTCCCAAACAACCCTTTGAAGAGTTGCAGAAAAAAACACCAGTAATCTGTTATATTTAAATTCAGATAAATGACAAATCATTTTTACTATAACTATATCCCATGCAAAATCTGAAACATATTTATATTTTATTCATAGTTTATCTGAAGTTCAAATTTAACTGGCTATCCTTTTAGTTGCTAAACCTGTCAACCCTCTCCTGTGGGAAAACTCAGATAGTTTATGGAGGAAGTAAAAGGTAAGAAAATTCACACAACAGGCAGAGTATCTTAGAAAAAGCAGGAGGGAGAGGGTCTAGGCAGATGAAACTTTTGTTGGTGAATTTGAGGTTCTTACTTCATCACGAAAGAATTTGGAGATGAAATGATCAGTAAGAAGTGGATTTCACTAGAGAGAAACACACTCACACAGAATGTGGACCATCTTAGAAGGTGAAAGAGAGAGCCTCAAAATATGGCATGGTAAGTGTATGGGCTGGGTAATTTCTTTGACTAATGAGTGGGAGGATCATTTCTATTATTTCAGGGAAGGGGCAAAGATTTTCAGGAATTGGGCTACTGCCCACATTTTGGTCTTAGACAGACACCACAGATACTAGTGGTTGTATCTCTTAGCATGCTAGTGTATCACAAGGAGTGTATGGAGAGGCTCAGGGTCTCCTGGAAGTGAACTCTTCCACCATCTTGGACCTAGCTGGTTCTAACTGGTTTCTGTCATGTCCTATGACCATGTCAGACTTTTAAAGGTTGTGCCCTGTCCCCTTCTCTCCTGTTTAAAAACCATACACAGTCTGGCAAAAGACCCCAGGGGCCAAGTGCAGCTGGAAAGGGCAGGGGCTGCCAGCCCAGAGAGCAACGAGGACAGATGACCCTTGACCGGCTGCTTCCTACTCTCCAGTTGATGTCGGAGCTATGTTACAACTCCAAGTTATAAAACTAAGATACAACCTAAAAGCCCAATGAGAAGGTTGGGCCAAAATGAAGGCATGGTGGATAAAGAGGAAAACTATTAAACTGGGAAAATACGGATACCCACTGGTTTTTACTGAACAGAATTAAAACCAATCTAACTTACAAGGACTAAGATAGCTTAATAGACTCTCTTCAGGCTTGACCATCCCAGAACCTGAAGCAGAATTACATCTGCAGCTTTTATCAGATCAGATTCTGAGAAATGAATCTGAAACGCTCGGTGGCGTGTGCCCTGCTGTACTACAAACCAGAGACACTGAGATGAGAAACATGTAACGCTCGCTTTTCAGGTAATAACCATCTGACATGGGAAAGCAACAGGTAAAGAAGCAATGTCAACTGCAGAGTCTTCCATACACAATGAAAGTCATTAGAAGAGGGTAGGATTGACTCTCTAGAAAGTGACAGGGAGCACTTGACAAAGGAAACTGCTCCAGAGAAAGATCTTTACAGAACCGCTGGTATTTGCCAAGGGGACAGTATTGAGAAGGATGGTCCCTGTGAGATATGTTTGGTATTTCTGGAATACACAATGGCTAGAAGGAGAAAGAAAGTAAAGTAGGCTGGAGACAGATTTTAACAGCCCTATGACACACAAGTGCTTCCCAAACTTTATTACATGCACCAATTATCTAGGGGTCTTGTTAAAATGCAGGTTCTGGTTGACATGGTATGAAGTAGAGCCTTGGGGATTCTGCATTTCTAACTAGCTGCCAAATGAGGCAAATGTGGCTAGTTAAGGCGTGAATAATTAAGGCTGTGCCCCACACTTTGGGCTTCCCTGGTGGCTCAGTGATAAAGAATTCACCTGCACTGCAGGAGATTTAGGACACGACTAAGTTCACACGGGTTCAATCCCTGGATGGGGAAGACTCCCTGGAGGAGTAAATGGCAACCCACTCCAGTATTCTTGCCTGGAGAATCCCATGGACACAGGACCCTGGCGGGGTACGTATGCACACCTCACTTTAGGTGTTAAACCTTTTCCTGCAGACCTTGTGGCTTCTCTAGCCTGAGAGTGACTAGAATTCAAAAAAGCTACAAGCAGGTATGACTCTCCCTATGGTCCAGGTAAGAAATACCCAAACTGAAGACACTAAAGAGAAGATGGACTGAGTCATTTGCAAAGTAAATAACCAATATTTTATAATAACCTTAAATGGAGTATAAGCTATCGATATAAAAATATCAAACCATTATGCTGTACACCTGAAACTAATAAAACATTTAATTCATCTTGACTTCAAAATTTTTAAAAAAGGTAAAATTGACAAGCTAGTATTCAATGGAAGCACAGATAAAGGAAATAGGTGATGGTAGTTAATTTTTTTCACAACATGATATGATTTGAGGTGTGTAATCTCATTTAACATTTAAGATGTCCTGTGTGTGCATGCATGCTAAATAACTTCAGTTGTGTCCAACTCTTTGGGACCCCATAGACTGTAAACTGCCAGGCTCCTCTGTCCATGGGATGCTCCAGGCAAGAATACTGGAGTGGGTTGCCATACCCTTTTCCAGGGGATCTTCCTGATTCAGGGTCGGAACCCACATCTCTTAGGTCTCCTGCACTGGCAGGGAGGTTCTTTATCACTAACATCACCTGGGAAGTCCTTAGGATATCTTACTATAATTAACTGTAACACTATATAACTTTAAACGAGGAGTTGGGTTTTAAATGCAGTATTTGGAGGATTCCGTCCCCTAACTTTAAGGTCACTCCTAATACATATCCAGTCTTTCTAGATAGACTGTAAAAGTCCTCTCTGGCAGGGATGGGCTTTGGTGTGTCCCCAGCCCTGAGCATGTGCCCAGTACACAAGGCTTCTTTGATCATGGTTCTATGAATATGCAGACACGCCATTCCTGATCAGACACTGCTTCACAAACTTGAAAGCTTGAGAAGATTCCAAAGCATCAGTCCCCAGCGAGTTTCCTCATTTATTTTCCCCCTTCTCACTTTCAAAAATCTGAACTGGTAAGACATTTCAATGCCAGTCCTGAAACTGAGAGCTCATGCATTTCTCAAGTTCCAGAATAACATCCTGAGGTACCGATCCCAGTGGTCCTTCCTAATGACTGATTAGAGTTCTTTTCTTTACCTCCTACAGCTGATGACTTGTTGTGATACCACAGATTGCTTAGCAGCTTGACTTAGCACCTGTGCTAATTGCTTTATCCTGTTAGAATCGGATTTTCAGTGTGTTGAAATGTTAACTTAAGCCAGTGGTTCTCAGGCCCAACTACACGTGAGAATCACCAAAGATCTTTTTTAAATGCTCAGGCTCCATCCCCAGGGATTGCAATTTAACTGGACTGAAGTGGATCCCAGGTATCAGAAAGGTTTAAAAAACCTTCCCAGGTGAATCTAAGGCACAGCCAAGACGAAGAAACACTGACGTAGGCAAACTTATGTGGGGATTTTGTTTATGCAGAAGCTGCCTCCCTATACTACAGTCCATCCAAGAAAAAATACCAGTAAATGAAAACTTTGATAGTGTTCGTCCAAGTCTGTCTAAAGCAATCTCACCTATCAAGACTCTTGAGAGTCCCTTGGATTACAAAGAGATCAAACCAGTCAATCCTAAAGGAAATCAACTCTGAATATTCCTTGGAAGGACTGATGCTGAAGCTCCAATACTTTGGCCACCTGAAGTGAAGAGCAGACTCATTGGAAAAGACCCTGAGGCTGGGAAAGACTGAAGGTGGGAGGAGAAGGGGCCAACAAAGGTGAGATGTTGGATGCCATCACCAACTCAATGGACATGAGTTTGAGCAAACTCCAGAAGATATTGAAAGATAGAGAAGCCTGGCGTGCTGCAGTCCACGGGGTCACAAAGAGCCAGACACGACTGAGCGACTGAACACCACCACCACCCATCAGGAACACCAACAGCATAAGGACAGTCTCCAAACCACCAAACCAGATGCTATGAAATCCATGCAGAAAGGAACTAAATTAGAAGGAGCTGAGATCTGATGGTTAGAAACAAAACAAAAAACAGGTCTCCTACTTTACTGGTTACATAAGACTTAAGTTATTTTCTGCATCTAGTTTTCTCATCCACCCACATAAATTGTCCCCATGAAGTGTTACGTAGATTTAATATAATAATATGGTAACGAAACAATTTATTCTCATGTTTCAACTTCTTTTGAGATTTTTTTACATCACTCCAGGCATGCTATTTTTCTTCTTTGCCACATTCTTGGCATTTGAAAGATTATTTTAACCTGTTAAGCTAAGACCATTTGCAACTTAATTTTATTTTTCTGAATATTTATCAAATGTGTAACATAATAAAAATTATGGCATTGTTCTATACCTTTGTATCTTACTCTCAGGCATAGATTTCTTTTTTGCAAGGCCTCTACACTAACAAGGAAGTGTTAACCAACAAAACCACCTGATATATCCAACACTGGAGCCCAAATGCTAAGGGCCACTGAACACCAAGAGGCAGCGGGCCAGCTGATCATTTGGCAAAGCAGCCTGATCTCATGGTTTTATCCCTAAGGAAGCCAGCACATGGCTAGTGACCCACCCATCACAGGAATCCAGGGGCTAAATGCCTAAGCCACAGGAGCTGACCACACAGGACAGCTAGGTAGGTATAGCCCAATGTCCAATGGCCCAGGTTCTCAAGAGGCCAGGCAGGGTGAGGGACCACAATAATTCCTCAGCAACAACCACAACCATGTTGTAAAATAGCATGGCTTTGTGTTTCCCTATAAAATCATTAAATCCCATTCTTCAAAAGTTTTTAGTTCAGTCTTTTTATAAAAATATGAGGTGTGCCTGATTTGCATACCCACAAGCTCAGATCTGCAGATATTAGTGATTTTTTAAATGTCATTTATTGTGAAACAGTGGAAACAGTGTCAGACTTTATTTTTGGGGGCTCCAAAATCACTGCAGATGGTGACTGCAGCCATGAAATTAGAAGACGCTTGCTCCTTGGAAGAAAAGTTATGACCAACCTAGATAGCATATTCAAAAGCAGAGACATTACTTTGCCGACTAAGATCCATCTAGTCAAGGCTATGGTTTTTCCTGTGGTCATGTATGGATGTGAGAGTTGGACTGTGAAGAAGGCTGAGCACCAAAGAATTGATGCTTTTGAACTGTGGTGTTGGAGAAGACTCTTGAGAGTCCCTTGGACTGCAAGGAGATCCAACCAGTCCATTCTGATGGAGATCAACCCTGGGATTTCTTTGGAAGGAATGATGCTAAAGCTGAAACTCCAGTACTTTGGCCACCTCATGCGAAGAGTTGACTTATTGGAAAAGACGCTGATGCTGGGAGAGATTGGGGGCAGGAGGAGAAGGGGACGACAGAGGATGAGATGGCTGGATGGCATCACGGACTCAATGGACATGAGTCTGAGTGAACTCCGGGAGTTGGTGATGGACAGGGAGGCCTGGCGTGCTGCAATTCATGGGGTCACAAAGAGTCGGACACGACTGAGTGACTGAACTGAACTGATTCATACCATGAAACATTTGTTCACAATTTCTTTTATTTTTTTTTTCTCTAGTCATAGTTGCAGCTCATGGACTCTAGAGTGTGGGCTCAGTAGCTGAGGTGTCTGGGCTTTGTGGCATGTGGAATCTTACTTCGCAGGCCAGGGACTGAACCCATATCCCCTGCACTGGAAGCTAGATTTGCAACCACTGGACCACCAGGGAAGTTCTGAGATTTTTCTTTATAACTGAAATAACTTCTGTCACAAACTCTGCATGTTTCCTGATAGAAAATTGAATCTGGGCACTTCTAAGTAAGCTCAACTACATCAGTAATTTCTTAGTTATATCTGTTTTATACTCAATCACATTAGGGACTGTCTCCTTTTTTCTTCTCCCTGAGCTAACTGTAACTCCACTGTTTACACAGTAATGTAAAATCTATGAGAGCGTGTCTCTGTGCTTACTCAGTGACATTCGTTGATGTACATATAATCCTGTCTGGTTCTTTGTGTTGCCAACCTCCATACAGGCTTCCACCCACTTGGTCCCACACTGCATGGCCCCTGCCGCCACTGACTGTTGCATCCCCTTGGCATGACCTTGAGACCTCTCGGGATACATGAATTTCTCTCTCCACTAAAATAGACATTTTTATTCCAAAACTGAGCAAGGTTCACTTGTTACCCCACATCTCCCCAGGGCGATGGGATGTTTAGGATCTGTTCTCAAGCTCTCTCTACCTCTCACACCCATGCTGAATGACATGAGAATCTTTGTGAGTTCAGTCATCCCAATGGGAAACACAACACTTACTCTACTCAAGGTAGGGCAGGTTATGCTGTAGTAAAAATGCCCAAAAGATCAACAAAATGTCATTCCTCACTCAAAATCCATTGTGAGTCCAGAATACTCTCGCTGACAGCTGTCTTTGGCACATGGGCTCAGCCTTCCAGATTACAAAGAGAAGAAGCAGGCTGGAAAGTCTAGCACCAATAATTGGATGCTTCAACACAGAAGTGACCCATGTCATTTCCAGGAACAACGTATTGGCCAAAGCAACTCACAAGGTCATGTCTAGCTCCCAGGCAGGGGGGAGATTTTTATCCTTTAGTTGCTAAGTCATGTCCAACTCTTTTGCAACCCCATGGACTGTAGCCCACCAAGGCTCCTCTCTCCATGGGATTTCCCAGACAAGGATACTGGAAAGGGTTGCCATTTCCTTCTCCAGGGTATCTTTCCAACCCAGGGATCAAACTCGCATCTGTTGCAATGCCTGCATTGGCAGGCAGAATCTTTGCTACTGAGCCATCTGGGAAGCCCTAGAGGAGAAATACAATGCCCCGTATGCCTACAAGAATGGGGGACCCAAACCTTAGACCAGTGTAGCAGTGTTTTCTGCAGTCCTGGTTCCCTCTGCCCTTACACTTACTTAGTGATTTATAGTCTCTTTGCCCATTATTTAGCTCATGAAGTGGGACTTGGCTCAAACAGGGGGTTCAGCCCTAAAATTAATGTCTATCTCTCTTTATGAGCTTCCAGCCTTCTTCCTTCAGTTGGCAGCACCTTTATCCAGTGAAGGAGTGAGGACAGGAAGGAGAGATTAAGGGAAAATATAGAAAGATGATTTAAGACTTGTAACTTTAACAGTCAGAAATTTGACATTTGAAAAGAGGGAAAAGAGGAGTGAAAATACATTCATTTCAGACTGAGAAGCTCCATAGAAAACTTTTAAAAGTGGCACATTCTGAACAGCCTAATGTGTATGAGGCTCAGCAGATCCTAATGCCAAAGTCATTTCTCCTTAAGTGAAGGTGGTTCAAGAGATGGGTTACCCGCCCCCCTAGAGAAGGCTCTTGAGGCTGAAGAACCTGTGCATTTAAAAATATATTTAATAGTATTTTAGTCATGCCTTCCCTAGACCTCTATTATTTATGAAACTTCAGTTTTGCCTCATGTGCTAAGTCGCTTCAGTCGTATCTGTCTCTCTCTGACCCCATAAAACCATAGCTCACCAGGCTCCTCTTTCCACGCGATTCTCAGGCAAGAATACTAGAGGGGGTTGCAAGCCCTCCTCAACCCAGGGATCAAACCCACGTCTCTTTAAGTCTATGCGCATTGGCAGGCGGGTTCTGTGCCACCAGTGCTGCCTGTGAAGCCCTAAGTTCTGCCTATAATGATACATTTCAGGATCACAAGCTCTGAGACTAGGCAGGGTTTAAAGTCCGGTGGTTATGACAAATACTAGATCCATGTTCCACTGCTCTAACTAAAATGTGCAACAGCCACAAGACTTCAGGGCCATAAAACACTAAATGTTTTGCTCACATTCTCGAGGGCCAGCTGGGCATCACTCTAGTGATCGTGGCAGAGGGAATTTACATATCTAGGGTCAGCTGGTTATTGTCTGCTATGGGTTGGCTTCAACTGGGGTGACTGGAACATTCCACTCTAGCCCACATGTCGCCCTCCCTCCTCCAGGGATCTGCAGGCTAACCTGGGCATGTTCACACGGCATTAGCAGCACAGTCACCAACACGGTTTTCAAGGCTCTGCTTCCATCATATCTGCTCATATTCTACGGGCCAAAGCAAGTCACAAGTCTAACCTGGAGTCAGGGCAAAGGATGGATGTGAAGAGACAGGAAAAATCAAAGGCATGCTGTTTACCACATCGAGGATTCTATCGAGAACGCCTGCGCAGGGCTGAAGTGCTCACTGGCCTGGGCACTAGCAAAATGATGAATGAACGTAAAATGGGGACCAGGTCAAAAAGAGAAAAACAAATATTATCAATGCCTACACGTAGAATCCAGAAAAAAACTGGTATAGATGATTTTATCTACAAAGCAGAAACAGAGACACAGACCTAAGAAAAAACATATGTATACCAAGGGGGGAAAAGGGGGATGAACTGGGAGAATGGGATTGACATATATACACTATTGATACTACGTATAAAATAGGTAAGTAATGAGAATCTGCTGTACAGCACAGGGAACTCTACTCTGCTCTGCGGTAACCTAAATAGGAAAGAAATTCAAAAAGGAGGGTACATGTGTGGAGGTATAGCTGGTTTCACTTTGCTGTACAGTAGAAACTAATACACAGAAAAGGCAATGGCACCCCACTCCAGCACTCTTGCCTGGAAATCCCATGGACGGAGGAGACTGGTGGGCTGCAGTCCATGGGGTCACTGAGGGTCAGACATGGCTGAGTGACTTCACTTTCACTTTTCACTCTCATGCACTGGAGAAGGCAATGGCAACCCACTCCAGTGTTCTTGCCTGGAGAATCCCAGGGACGGGGGAGCCTGGTGGGCTGCCGTCTACGGGGTCACACAGAATCGGATATGACTGAAGTGACTTAGCAGCAGCAGCAGCAGAAACTAACACAACACTGTAACGCAGTTATACTCCAGTAAGATTTTTTTCTTTTCAAATAAAAATAAAGATGAGGTAGCTGTGGGGAAAAAATGTGAGGACCAGGTCCTGAGTCCTCAACAAGAAAGACTGAGAGGTAGAAATGGCACAGAGACGTATGAGGAGAAACAGGAATTCAAAATCCTATAATCATATTTAGAAATCAAGACACATTAAGCATGACTGAGAATGACCAGAGTAAGCACAGAAATTCCTGGCCCTATTTTGCCTGCAAAGGCAGTACCTGCTATGTTACAGAAAGCGAAAGTGAAAGTCGCTTGGTCGTGTCCAACTCTTTGTAGTCCACGGAATTCTCCAGGCCAGAATACTGGAGTGGGCAGCCTTTCCCTTCTCCAGGGGATCTTCCCAGCCCAGGAATCGAACCGGGATTTCCTGCATTGCAGGTGGATTCTTTACCAGCTGAGCTACGAGGGAAGCCCCAGTGTTACAGAGGGCTGTGTAATTAACAGTGTTTCACATTGTTCATCTCAACTGATGCTGTCAAGAGCCCCTGGGCAGTGCGCGGCGGGCATTGCTACTCCATTTTAAATGCAGGGCCAGCCTGCAGGACTGAAGAAGAAAAGTGAGGTGCCCAGCAGAACAAGGCTAGTGAGTGATTCAGCTGAGACTCAAACCCAAGTCTAGTCTTTTTTTTCCCCAGTATATAATGAAAACTTTTGAAAAGTAAGCCTTGAAACAGTAACATTGAAAACGTCTTTCTCATAAGACTCTAGAATAAAGGCCAAAGAGTCCAGTGTCTCCCAGTTTAGAAAAGGATAAGCACAGTGGTGATGGCTATGGAGGCACTTACGCACTTACTTGCTTGTGAAGGTGGGGGTGATGCTGAAAGCTATTAAAAGTTAAAGCCAATCATGAGCCAACACTTACACGTTTTCTGAGTAGTGACAAAAACAACACAATTCACATCAAAGTGGGGGGAGTAAATGGTTCCAAATGCTATTAGAAAAGGTAGAGGAGAGGAAATTCAATGGGAGAATCAGACTCAATCAGCCTTTTGATGGGAAAAGATCACTTTGAAAAATGGGATAAAACCTAAAAATCATGAGTATAACACTTGTTAACAAGGAGGAAAATCAGAGATGACAAAACATAGGTACAAGAACTACAAGATTAAAAATAATGCAAAGGTGTAGATTATTACCAATCACAAAGAAGATTTAAAAATGCAGTATAACAACTGAAGAAAAAGCAAAAGCCATTGATCACTTTTCTTCCAGAAATGAAAACACATATACTTGAAGGATATTCTGCTGTCTTCAGATGCAGACAATACTGCAAATTTGTTGGAAGATAAACAGGAAGACTTGAGTCTGTCCTAAACTTAATAACAGAGTTCTGTAAGGGTTTTTTTTTTTCCTTAATAACTTGAAAATTTGCAGGGAAAAACTGGGGCTGATCTCATTTCTGTGACCTGATACTACACAGAAGTCTGGTTTCTGAGAAATGGCTGAGGGATTCATGAGGAGATGGGATACACTTCCAAAGAGTTACAAGAAGACACTGCTGAAGCTATGCATAAACAGATAAGCAATAAAACCCTGCTGTATAGCACAGGGAACTCTGTTTAGGGCACTGTGCTAAATGGGAAGGGAAGTCAAAAAGGGAGGGGGGTTATGTATATGTATGACTGATTCATTTTTCTGGACAGAAGGAAAAAAAACAACATTGTAAAGCAGCTATACTCCAATAAAAATTAATTTTTTAAAAAAAGTTACAAGAAAACAACTCTCAGTTAATCATCAGGCCTTTGATGGAAGGGCCTGTGGAACACACCACACTGAGACAGAGCCGCGTCTACAAAACATGGTGTGTGTACTCTCAGAAACCTAGAATTAGAGATACAGCAAGGCTACCACTTGTTGAGAACAACAGATTATCTAGACTAACTCTTGAACTCCCAGGGAGCAATCTGAGGAGAAAAATAAATGCAAAAGATTTTCATAGCCATTAACCCTCCTCTGGGTCAGCCCTCATTTCAGCAATGATTTCAATAAAGAGACAGTGCTCAATAGGTCATTCTTTTTAAACATCAAATATGTTAACAGGGGTGCGCTAGTGAAAAGAAATGGCCTTGTGATAGACAGAACTAGTAAGAGGCAATTCAGCTGAGATAAGCAAATAATGCTAAAGGTAAACCCAGGCAACTGGTTACGCAGTTAAGGGAGGAAAACAGAGTGCTCTGCGCTTAGTCGCTCAGTCGTGCCTGACTCTTTGCACCCCCAGGAACTGCCAGGCTCCTCTGTCCATGGGGATTCTCCAGGCAAGAGTACTGGAGTGGGTAGCCTATCCGGGGGATCTTCCCAACCCAGGGATCGAACTGGGGTCTCCTGCATTGCAGGTGGATTCTTTACCAGCTGAGCCACCAGGGAAGCCCCTTAAGAGTGGTAGATAGCCTAGGAAAATGAACTTGTTGTTTGAATTGGCTACAAGCTCCATGTCAGTCTACCTTTATTTACCACAATGGTTCATAACTTCTCTGGGGTCAAGGATTCCTTTGAGGGCATGATAAAAATTAAGTACCTCAGCTTGGAAACAAGGACCCTTTGCACTGAGTCGAGAAGCTCACAGAGAGCCCACAGGGCATCAGTGCTTTAGAACACGGGACTTACTCTATGTGAGTCCACAGTCAGTCCAGGACTTAAGTCTGTCCCCACCACTCACTTTCAAAAGTAACACTACCCTCTCTTCACTCTGAGTTTCCTCACCTGTCAAGGGGTGATAACAGCAGTACCCACCTCCACTCCAGGGTTACTGTAAGTAACTCACAAGGTGAAGCACCAGGAGCCTTTTGGTATTTTTGTTACATTTTTATTACTTCGAAAATATGGGAATACATGTTGCTACATGTATGTTTTATTATATGTATTGCACTGGCAAAGTCAGTTGCTACTTTATGCAACTTCTCAGTAACTTTTAAGTTTAGAGTACAAGGCTGAAGAGGGGATTGCTCCTCCGGGGTTGGGTGCCACTTGGAAGAATTGCTGGAATCTTCAGTTCTGATCTGGGCATCTCATGTTAAGAGGAAGGCCAGGTAGGGTGGCAAGGAAATGTGAAAACTGGCACAGGGAGACATATGAAAGAACCAATCATATTCAGCTCAGGAGGAAGAACTAAGGATATTTAGAGGAAATGGCAACCCACTCCAGTGTTCCTGCCTGGAGAATCCCAGGGATGGGGGAGCCTGGTGGGCTGCCGTCTCTGGGGTCGCACAGAGTCGGACACAACTGAAGCGACTTAGCAGCAGCAGCAGCAGCCTAAAGAACAGATGGTTTAGCCAAATTCAAATACTGAAAAAAATTGTATTGTTGTGGAAGAAAGGAATTATTCTGAATAATTCCAGGGGTCAAAATTTATGCCAAGAGACAAAGAACTTTCAGGTGGTTGAAAAGAAGAATGCCTTAGCAATTAAAAACTGATATTTCCTTATCAATGAAAGGTCAATCTATTCCTTTATTCAGCAAATATTTATTGAGCATGTTCTGTGCACCAGAGACCATGCAAGGCACTGGGAATACAAAATGAGGATGACACAGACCTTGTTGTTTGGAGGGAGAAATCAAGAAAACATGTCGCTGCAAGATAAACAGAGGCAACAGTATTGCCTGGAGAACAAGGCAGGTCCACTCCTCAGCCTGAAAGAAGGGGCCTGATGGAGTGGCACTAGAGCTGAGACATCATGGATGAAGAGGAACAAGCCAGGTGGCCAGGCATGCTGGGCAGATGGCACGGACACAAGTGAGGAAGAGTACAGTACTGGGTGCGAGGGACAAGGCAGAGTAGAGAGGGAGAAGAGAACTTCCATGTGATCCTTGGGACAAAGCCATTAAAGGATCGGAAACACATACATGACCTGGTCAGACCTGTGCTTTAGATGAAGACATGGTCATTACTAAAAGGTCTGAGATGAGAGCTGGTGGTCCTATATTCCATACTTGTGATAGTTCCATATCTCCTCCAAGTAAGTGAAGAGCTTCACGACAGTTCAACATTTTTTAATGGGTTATTTAGTCTTGTATAATACAAGAATCAAACAAGATACTTGTTAGGAGTGTGGAAGCAAGACTAGCAATCTAAAGAAAACCAAGAGACTGGGATAAGAATCCAAGCAATGTGAGGGCCTGCGTTGGGTATGGGAGATGGAACTGGGGCACTCAAGGGCCTTTCCAAAGTTCAGACTCGATGCAGTTTGGCATTGAAACCATCACAGAATTCTACGATTGTAAAGGACATGAAGCTCTCATGCAGCTCTTTCATTGTAGAAAGTAAACCCCAGGAAGAGACAGTAGTTTTATGACCTCCTCAAATAACTAGCTGATGAAAGAGTTAAGGATAGGATACAGAATCCTGAAAAACACCACATTTCAACCTTGATCCAGTGGGTGACCTTTCGGTCCACTGTACCACTCAAATTTTATGAAACCACTTTTTGCAGCAAATATACTTTTTTACTGAAATGCAGTTCCAAGACATAAGCTATTTATCAAAAGGAAATGAGCATAGAATTTATATGTTGCCATGGATCACAGATACCTTATGGAACAAAAAGGGTCTCCTATCTAAACCTTCCAAGGTGGAAGGAAGAGGACAGGCTGATCCAAAGCCAAGTTCCATACTTGCCAACAGAGTGACATTGAGAAAATTGCTTATCATCTGCAGTCTGGTTTCCTCATCTGTAAAGCAAAGAAATAATACCTGGGAGTTCAGCACATGTTGAGAATGAAAATGAAAGCCGCTCAGTCGTGTTCAACTCTTTGTGACTCCATGGACTATACAGTCCATGGAATTCTCCAGGCCAGAATACTGGAGTGGGTAGCCTTTCCTTCTCCAGGGGATTGTCCCAACCCAGGGATCGAACCCAGGTCTTCCATATTGCAGGCAGATTCTTTACCAGTTGAGCCACAAGGGAAGCCCAAGAATACTGGAGTGGGTAGCCTATCCCTCCTCCAGCGGATCTTCCCGACCCAGGAATCAAACTGGGGTCTCCTGCATTGCAGGCAGATTCTTTACCAACTGAGCTTGGTATCAGGGAAGCCACATGTGAGGCAAGTCCTTTCTCCTTCTGTTCGCTTTCCTGTCCCCTCCCCATTAAAACCCACAAGGAGAAGTTACCCTCCATCTTCTCCAGCCTACCAGAGACAGTAAGAGGTTAGAATTTGTTCACGGTGTCAGGCCAACTAACTGGTAGTGCTTGTGAACTTGAACACATTTGTGCACCAGAGACCATGCAAGGCACTGGGAATACAAAATGAGGATGACACAGACCTTGTTGTTTGGAGGGAGAAATCAAGAAAACATGTCGCTGCAAGATAAACAGAGGCAACAGTATTGCCTGGAGAACAAGGCAGGTCCACTCCTCAGCCTGAAAGAAGGGGCCTGATGGAGTGGCACTAGAGCTGAGACATCATGGATGAAGAGGAACAAGCCAGGTGGCCAGGCATGCTGGGCAGATGGCACGGACACAAGTGAGGAAGAGTACAGTACTGGGTGCGAGGGACAAGGCAGAGTAGAGAGGGAGAAGAGAACTTCCATGTGATCCTTGGGACAAAGCCATTAAAGGATCGGAAACACATACATGACCTGGTCAGACCTGTGCTTTAGATGAAGACATGGTCATTACTAAAAGGTCTGAGATGAGAGCTGGTGGTCCTATATTCCATACTTGTGATAGTTCCATATCTCCTCCAAGTAAGTGAAGAGCTTCACGACAGTTCAACATTTTTTAATGGGTTATTTAGTCTTGTATAATACAAGAATCAAACAAGATACTTGTTAGGAGTGTGGAAGCAAGACTAGCAATCTAAAGAAAACCAAGAGACTGGGATAAGAATCCAAGCAATGTGAGGGCCTGCGTTGGGTATGGGAGATGGAACTGGGGCACTCAAGGGCCTTTCCAAAGTTCAGACTCGATGCAGTTTGGCATTGAAACCATCACAGAATTCTACGATTGTAAAGGACATGAAGCTCTCATGCAGCTCTTTCATTGTAGAAAGTAAACCCCAGGAAGAGACAGTAGTTTTATGACCTCCTCAAATAACTAGCTGATGAAAGAGTTAAGGATAGGATACAGAATCCTGAAAAACACCACATTTCAACCTTGATCCAGTGGGTGACCTTTCGGTCCACTGTACCACTCAAATTTTATGAAACCACTTTTTGCAGCAAATATACTTTTTTACTGAAATGCAGTTCCAAGACATAAGCTATTTATCAAAAGGAAATGAGCATAGAATTTATATGTTGCCATGGATCACAGATACCTTATGGAACAAAAAGGGTCTCCTATCTAAACCTTCCAAGGTGGAAGGAAGAGGACAGGCTGATCCAAAGCCAAGTTCCATACTTGCCAACAGAGTGACATTGAGAAAATTGCTTATCATCTGCAGTCTGGTTTCCTCATCTGTAAAGCAAAGAAATAATACCTGGGAGTTCAGCACATGTTGAGAATGAAAATGAAAGCCGCTCAGTCGTGTTCAACTCTTTGTGACTCCATGGACTATACAGTCCATGGAATTCTCCAGGCCAGAATACTGGAGTGGGTAGCCTTTCCTTCTCCAGGGGATTGTCCCAACCCAGGGATCGAACCCAGGTCTTCCATATTGCAGGCAGATTCTTTACCAGTTGAGCCACAAGGGAAGCCCAAGAATACTGGAGTGGGTAGCCTATCCCTCCTCCAGCGGATCTTCCCGACCCAGGAATCAAACTGGGGTCTCCTGCATTGCAGGCAGATTCTTTACCAACTGAGCTTGGTATCAGGGAAGCCACATGTGAGGCAAGTCCTTTCTCCTTCTGTTCGCTTTCCTGTCCCCTCCCCATTAAAACCCACAAGGAGAAGTTACCCTCCATCTTCTCCAGCCTACCAGAGACAGTAAGAGGTTAGAATTTGTTCACCGTGTCAGGCCAACTAACTGGTAGTGCTTGTGAACTTGAACACATTTTTTAATCTCTCTAAGACCATTTATAAAACTATAATAATCTGAAGAAAACTATTCCTACCCTGTGGAGTTGTTGTGAGGGTTAAAAGAAGTGAAAGTGTCAGTTGCTCAGTCGTATCCGACTCTTTGCGACCCCATGGACTGCAGTCCCCAGGCTCCTCAGTCCAAGGCATTTCCCCAGCAAGATACTGGAGTGGGCTGCCACTTCCATAAGCGAAATACATGAAAGGTATTTAGAGCTGTGCCTGACATATAGTAAACACTCAAGCAACTGCTGTGATTATGTTGATTTTACATGCAGAGAACCAGATTACACTGATTGCAATTTCCTTTGTTTCCTTAACCTCCTTGTTAATGATCTCCTCATTCGTGCACAACTTCATCTTTTCAAGAAAATAGCTGCATGCATTTCTCTTCAGACATGGAAGAAACTGAAACGCTTTCTCCCAAAAGCCATGAAGGTAGGAGTAGTGGAAACTTAGTATCATCAATTCAAGCTACTGGACACTCGTCCATTGATTTGTTCCCTGTCTTTAATTACAAGTCAATATCTCCCTATCCCTCATCCTGCAGGCCAGAGGGACTTTGAAGCACTTCCTATGGATTATGTGGTATGATATGCTCCTAGGAAGATAGCCAGGTGAGGGTTAGAATTGGCCTTTGAATCATCCTCAATGCCAAGCACAATGTAGTTACTCAAAGCATCCACTGATAAACCAGTCATTCAGACTCCCTTCGTTAAGTGCTGGGTTATGTACAGGATTCATGCTAGGGACCACCTCACATTGCACTTGAGGACAATACTGAGGTAGGTGGCAGATGCATTGCGTAAGAGATTGGGCTCCAGAGTGAGAATATTTGAATCCTGGAGCCATCATCTTTGTAGGTTTAGGCATGTCACCTAACCTCACTACATCTCCCTGTAAAATGGAGATCATGTTTCTTCCCCTGTAAAATGGAGATCATGATAGATGAACCTAACTAGTAGGGTTCTCATGAGATAAACTGAGATAGTGCTTATAAACAGTTTAGCACAAGCAAGTGTTCAATAAATGAGATGATGATTACTATTTCAGTTTAAAATATGACTAAGTGCTATTCAATGTTATACTGTTTATAATGCACAAATAAGAATTCATAAAAGGAGAGAGCCATGTGACACTAGACAGAGTATTCATCGTCACTAGAGAAGATGTGTCTTGGTTCTGAGCCTAACCTTAGAGAAAGAATTGCTTTAGATCTGCAAAGGGCATTTCCTACCGGCAAACAGCCAGAAGGCTATGGATCCCTGAATTCACAGAAGACACAGGAATAAATTAACTGCCTGAATCTTGAGTAACTGCCTAAGGAGGTAGAAAAGGGAACATTTCTATGTCCAGTATGGAAGTGGCAGGTGATTTCAGAAAAGATGAGCTACTTGATCAAAAGCCATGCTGTGGGAGGTGAATGTAGATTTTAGAGGCAGAAAGACCTAGGTGTGAATCCTTAGACAAATTACCTAACATTTTTAAGCCTCACTAGTCTTATCTTTGCAAAGATAAGAAAGTCTTATCTTTCACCTTCCTTGTAGAATTAGAAGAATCAAATGAGTTATTAAAGTTAAAACAGTCATCTCAGCATCTGCCTCTTAGCTAGTATTATCTGGTGATATTTCAAGAAAAACAAACACTAACAGGAGAGATATAAATTTACCTGGACAAACACCTAACTTCAGGTGAATGAGGAAGGGCTTACTTTCCTTTAGTGTCCTACATCTCATTTTTCTGTAGGAAATTTAATACCTACAATAAATGCCAGATATTATCATTATCATGGTATTCTCTTAGCTAGTATTATCTGGTGATATTTCAAGAAAAACAAACACTAACAGGAGAGATATAAATTTACCTGGACAAACACCTAACTTCAGGTGAATGAGGAAGGGCTTACTTTCCTTTAGTGTCCTACATCTCATTTTTCTGTAGGAAATTTAATACCTACAATAAATGCCAGATATTATCATTATCATGGTATTACAGATACAGAGCTATCATGATCTCATTTAATGCTCATACAACTCTGGGACAAGGATCATTTTATTTATCCATTTTACAAAAAACTTTTTAAAAAGAAGTTTAGACATTCAACCATGTGAAAACACACATTCTATACTCCCAATTTTCCCTACCTTTTCTGTGATTCAGGTGATTCCAAGTCTTATAACTAATGATTATATAAGTGTTGTAATTTAAAAAATCAAATAAAAAGAGGTTTAGAGAGATTAGTCACTTGTCCAGGCTCACCTACAGAAAGTGATGGAACCAAGATTTGGACCAGGGCAGTCTGGCTCCAAAGGCAGTGTGCTTTGTACACCTCTACGGAATGCTAGCAGACCTCCCTGAGACCTGAAGACTTGTTCCACTTGACCCAGACCTGCCAAGACAGCATGGGCCCGCCACCTGCATTCAAGAAAGAAACACAGCCCTACGGGGAAAAGTGGATATGATTAAGTACAGAGCTGGATCAAGTAGGCTCATGCAATTTTCATTTATTTCATTCTTTCTCTGTAATTTAATTCTCATTTTAATTCATAGCAAACACCCCCTTAGACTGAAGTATGCCACAGATCTGGCCTCTGCTGTCAGAAGTGCTTGTTGGCACTATTGTTCTAAAACTGCAGAAACACAGAACACCTTCAGAAAGCAGCATCCTTCTGAGACAGGTCTGGTCATGCCAGATGACGTTAACTGCACAACCCAGACAAGCTCTATCAACGGCCATCTTGTCCGCAAAAAGAGCTTGCTCCCACAGGTCATGCTTAGCAACAATTTGCTTCTTCTCTAGGCCAAAATAATTGAAAATCAAAGTTGAGAATGTTACAGAAAATCTAAAGAGGATTCAGTGAAGAGTGAGAAGAAGATTAAAATATTAAACTGTTGGTTCTCAATTTTGTTTTTCTTCTCAAGTATCTCCACTCATTCTCCCCAGGTCTCCTATCACAACCGATCTAACCTTCTGGTCCCTAATTTCTCAAAGGGAGGACAGGAAGAGAGAGTGAGAGAGAAAGTGGTAAAAGGATAAGAGTGGGAACAGCAGGAAGGCGCAGGAAGAAAGGCAAGGAGAATCAGGGAGTAGGGGCCTGCAGATTGGAGGTCTTCGTGAGGTCAAAGGAGAGATGCAGCTGGGATAACCAAGGGAACACGAAATAAAGAAAGGCCTCCGGATTTTATCAGAGGAACATCCATGTATACTGACAAGGCCTGAGAGAGTGAGTAGGTTTCAAGTGGCTTCGAGAGTAATTAGAAACAAAGAAGTGAAGAAATGTGGAGAGGAAATCACCCACTCTGTTAGTAACTAAGCATTTCCCAAGAAATCCTGTCCAATCCCAGCAGGCACAGAGGACATCCTGTGCTCCAGGCTCTTCAGCTGTTTGCAACGGTGTCATGTAAGGGGAACGCAGATCCACACAGTAGTGACCACAGTGAAGTGGGTATTTGTTTAGATGCTGGACTGAATGCCTTTGGAGCAGAGACTATCTTCTATTCAGGTTGCATGTAGCTGGTACCTGGGCTTCCCCGGTGGATCAGCAGTAAAGAAGCTGCCTGCAATGCAGGAGATGCGGGTTCGATCCCTGGGTTAGGGAGATCCCCTGGGGGAGGGCATGACAAGCCACTTCAGTATTCTTGCCTGGAGGATCCCTTGGACAAAGGAGCCTGGCAGGCTACAGTCCACAGGGTCACAAAGAGCCAGACGCGGCTAAAGCGACTGAGTGTGCACAGCTGGAGGAGGGGGGAAAACTAGGAGGAAGGAAGGGGAAAGAAGGAAGAAAGACAAGCAAACAGACATACAGAAGGCAAGTCCTCTTCATCTTAATCAGGTGGAGTCAGATCGTAGTTCTGGTCTCAAATCAGTCATTTCATCCTTCCACATGCAGCACAGACTTGCCCTGACGCTTTGGAAGAAAGACAAAAGGCAGAGTGATTCACGTTGGACCTCTTTGCTGCTGCTGCTGCTAAGTCACTTCAGTCGTGTCCGACTCTGTGCAACCCCATAGACGGCAGCCCACTAGGCTCCCCCATCCCTGGGATTCTCCAGGCAAGAACACTGGAGTGGGTTGCCATTTCCTTCTCCAATGCATGAAAGTGAAAAATGAAAGTGAAGTCACTCAGTCGTGTCCGACCCTCTGCCACCCCATGGATTGCAGCCTACCAGGCTCCTCCGTCCATGGGATTTTCCATGCAGGAGTACTGGAGTGGGGTGCCATTGCCTTCTCCAGGACCTCTTCACTAGAAAGTTTAAAAAACACCAGAAGCCAAAACTGTGAATAAATAAAACTCAACGGTGAATATTATGAACTTAATAAACCATAATCTCTAAAATAATTGTTCTGAATGAGCTTTAAAGAATGGTTTAATGCCTTTTACACCTCCATATGGCCCATACTAAAGTACCCTCAACTCTTAAATTGTGCCACTGAAAGATGAAAATATTCAGATCAATTACTAAAAAACAGAAAATGCCGTAGTAAGAAACACCTTATATTTTAGCCAGGTTCTTTCTTTTTCAAACTACTTATCTTTGGTCTCCTTTGATCATACAGTATGATCCTGAGGTTGGTAGGACAAGTATTAATATATCGTCCCAGTCTATAAACATGAAAACTGAGCAAAGGATCAGCATACAGGAGGTTCACGTCTGATCAAAACTGAAAACCTAGGGCTCTTGAGTCCATGCTCAGCTCTCTCCCTGCAGCAATACTTAGACTTAGGCCAGTGTAGACTGTTCTTTGGGTGTGTCTTTTGAAGGAGAGAAACAAGTGAAAGACTTCTCAGTTTTTTACATATCAAACATATTCTTACATGCACTAGCTTTATTTTATAAGGTTGATTTTTACTTCTCTCGTGCAGCTGTGGCCTTTAAACTTCTTTCAGCGGAAGGTTTTTTTTTACCTAAAATGTTGATAAGCGTCATGCCAAAGCTCTCTATACCAAACAAATAAAAGTCTGAGAGGATGTGGAGAAAAGGGAACCTTCCTACACTGTTGGTGGGAATGTAAATTGGTGCAGCCACTGTGGAGAACAGTCTGCAGTTTCCTTAAAAACCTAAAAACAGAGCCACCATATGATCCAGCAATCCCACTCCTGGGCATGTGTCCGGACAAAACTAATTTGAAAACATACACATATGCCTATGTTCATAGCAACACTATTCACAACAGTGAAGACATGGAAATAAATATCTATTTACAGATGAATGGATAAAGAAGATGTGGTACATATATAAAACGGAATATTACTCAGCTCTAAAATGAATGAAATAATGTCATTCGCAGCAACATGGATGGACTGCAAGATTATCATACTAAGCAAAGCAAGTCAGAGAAAGACAAATATGATATCACTTTTATGTGGTTAAAAAAACTGATACAGATGAACTTATTTACAAAACAGAAATAGACTCACAGACATGGAAAACAAACTTACAGTGACCAAAAGCGAAAGGCAGAGTGCAGGGTAAATTAGGAATTTGGGTTTAACAGATACACACTACTATTACATAAACTTATATAACCAACAGTGACCTACTGTATGACATAAGGAACTATACTTAACATCTTATGTATTAAGGCCAGTGTGAATCCAGCCCCTGGGAGCTTGTAATCTGCATCCGCTTCAGTTGTGTCCAGTTCTTTTGCAACCCCATGGACTATAGCTCACCAGGGCTCCTCTGTCTGTGGGATTCTCCAGGCAAGAATACTGGAGTGGGTTGCCATGCCCTCCTCCAGGGGATCTTACCAACCCAGGGATTGAACCCATGTCTCTTATGCCTCTTGCACTGGCAGGTGGGTTAACATTTTATAGTAACCTGTAATAGAATCTGAAAGAAAAAAATTTTATATATATATATATATATACAAATCACTTTGCAGTATACCTGAAACAGTGTAATCAACTATACGTCAATTAAAAACTAATAAAATAGATCAAAGTAGAGCTGCACTGGTTGAAGCAGAGCTGAGAGAGCTGTTAGGTTTGGGGACAGGGGCCACTGGCCTTATTCTCAAAGCCAAACGTGAAAAGTATCAGGATGCCACTGACTGAAGACCCTGTCACAGATTACATCTGACTTAGTGTGGCGTGAGAAGGGCAAGCACTTCACAGTCCAACCGATTCTAACTTCAAGTCCATCAGTGGCTCACCGCGTGCACTGGGGATATTACCAACATTTCTGGGCCTCAGTTGCCTGACCTGTGCAACGGTGATCGAACACCTGCCAGGTGAGTCAGGCCCAATCAGGGAATCTTAGGACCCCATGCTCAGCACCCAGTAGGTACTCAAGCAGTTTCCTTCCACAGGCCCTTGCCAGACCTGCACGCTTTTCTGATCAGAGATGTGTTCTTTTCTCCAAGGGTACAAATTCCATTTGTTTCCTGAAGTCCAGCTCATGCCTTTAGCACTGCTTGAGCTGCTCCCTCAAACATTTAGCATTTTCTATTCAGTTAGCGCAGCACTGAGACTTTAAAAGCAGCTTGAAAATAAACTTGATTCCAAATATGATTTATAACATCCCAAGCAACAGCTCACTCACCCAAGAAAGCTCCATCAACTGTTGACAGATGTACCCTCAGAGGAGAAGTAGCATGAGGATTAGAAATGGAGGGAAAAGTATGTTCCAACCCCTTAAGCCAATTATCCAAGGTGATTTTGAGCATTTAGTCTTTAGATATGCTTAATTTACTGTCCTTGCCTGCAAGCACAGCAAAGAGTGTAAAGAGCAAAAAAAGTGCTAAGCAATTTAGGACTGCTTTTAAAAACAAAGAGAAAGAATAAGCATAGATGGGAAAAATACATAGGAGGCAGCATGTGGGTGTTGGACGCATGTGGGCTTTATCGACTGAGCATCCCCAGCCCTCACCCACTTTGCCCTCTCATGGGAAAGCCAGCCACAGCCCCACCTGTCTTTGTTCAGTACAGAAATAATTGCACTTAACTGCCTCTGACCTAATAATTATAGCAGTGCCTGATTTTATTCTCAGCATGTTCACTGTGGTTGAATTTCCTCGGTTTTCAGTGCAAAGGCCTTACTAAGGATGCTAGCGTTATTTGCTTGAACATCAAGCCAGTGACAAGGCTATGTAAGGTTCTGTAAAAAAAGCCAAGAGGCCAGTGTGAATCCAGCCCCTGGGGGCTTGTAATCTGCATCTGACATGTGGACAGTAGAAAACCTTGGCAAGATTAGGAGGCTTACAGGCGAGGGAAGAAAGAGAATGCATGAGGCCAGTAAATTTGAGGATGTTAATTCATTTCTCTTTAGTTTTCTCAGAAGGAGAAAAATAGAAGAGAGAGGGTTTTTTAAAAAATCCAAATCATAAGGTAAATGGTGACCAATCATACCTGCTTGCCTTTAGTCTAGGCTTCCTCGGGGGCTCAGTCGGTAAAGAATCCTCCTCCAATGCGGGAGAGCGGAGTTTGATCCCTGGGTTGGGAAAATCCCCTGGAGAAGGAAAAGGCAACCCACTCCAGTGTTCTTGCCTGGAGAATNTGACCAATCATACCTGCTTGCCTTTAGTCTAGGCTTCCTCGGGGGCTCAGTCGGTAAAGAATCCTCCTCCAATGCGGGAGAGCGGAGTTTGATCCCTGGGTTGGGAAAATCCCCTGGAGAAGGAAAAGGCAACCCACTCCAGTGTTCTTGCCTGGAGAATTCCATGGACAAAGAAGCCTGCTGGGTTACAGTCCCTTGGGTTGCAAAGAGTCAGACATGACTGAGCAACCAACACTTTAGGTTTAGTTTGCACGTACTCGTGTGTGTGTGTGTGTGTACCCACATGCCCGCACATGTGTATGAACAGACATGCACAAGTGCACTGCATGTATGCTATGGATGAACATGGGGAGATGGAAGCAAGGAATACTGGGGGCATGGAAAAGAGGTCTAACATACACACAAATTTTTGCATGATGAATTAAACATTTCTATATTGAGAAAATAAACCCTGCCACAGGAGACCTGAAAAATTACTACTCTGACTTAACACAATCCAGGGTTTAAAGTACAATTATACAACATTCTAAAATTACTTCCTTATACCTCATAACCTGTCAGAGTAATTATAGGCTAGATTCATTCATCTTTTTATACTTTTTAAATTAAGAATTAAGAGATCCACTGTATTGCATTATTAAAAGCCTGACCTCTTATGGCATATTTTTATCCCATTATGAAATTGTGTATATAAAATACAGTAAGTTTTGACTCTTACAGCTTTTACTTTTAACTTTCAGATTTGTAAATCAACATCTGAGGACCAACTGGGTACCAAATATTGCACAAGTGCTTTGAAAGGCACCCCAGTTTCCTAACCAGGTCTTCTGATTCTAACCTAGTATGCATCCCATGGACCACAACCTTGTCATCAAGTCTCTGAGGATCAGATGGAAACAGAGGAGCAGTGGCAGGCTCATTGGTGATGCACAATGGCCTGACGCTGGCTGGCTGTTAGAGGCATGTGGTGTTCTTTTGGGGCATCCTGTTTCTCTAACTGTGAAACTGAACAAAAACAGAGGATCTTCAATCAACTCACAAAAATGTGCACGCTGCATCCTTTTGAAAAACAAAACCGTCAGTGAATGCGTATCACAGGAGAAAGGATGAGCTTTTAATGACTAGTGATTTTAACAAAGCTGCAACTGCTTCAAATTTTGTGTTAGGGGAGAGGGGCAGTCTGGGGCCAGGGGAATCCTCTTTGGGATTATCATCATTCTTAACATCCCTGAAGGTTTATTTTGTCAGGGGTGAAAATTTTTTATCTTTAAAAGACAACCAAAACCTATTCAGAGCCAAGGATGATAAGTAAAGTGAAGGGTCAAACTGGATAATGCCATTTACTATCAACATATAAGATATCACTATGAAGTAGCTTATTACATTGAGTAACTTGTAAGCTGTTTATGAACACAATGGCAAAGGAGAATTCCAAAATATTTCAGGTAACTGTACACACACATTTAAAGGTTCCTCAGAATGTGTAGATGTTTAAAACACAGAACAAATTTTAAAAACAAATTTCTCCCATTAAAGAGATGCAGCCGTTGGCTTGGACTACATGTGTGCCCACATGTCTGTAAGTGCACACGTGTGTGCCTGCACATATGTTCATTTGAGTGGACACATATGCTTGCCACCCACAAAGAGAAACTGCCTTCATTCTGTTAGAGCTGCAAGTTACCCAGTCTGTTCATCTGGGCCCCTGAATCTTGGATACAGTTGTCATGCTTCCCTAGGGCAAGTTTATAGCTAGATATACTGGGAAGGATGCTATTCCTGACTAAGAAAAAAAACCACCACCAACAACAAATATACCTCAAGGAATTAAGTGACAACCTCAACTTTTTAATTAGAACATAAACTTTCTAAATCAGTGAAGTATGAACATTCGTAAAAAACTATTTAAACTATTTATTAAATACAACATTGCCAAACTTAATTTCCAAACACACTTGCTGGATAAAAAGAGTATTTTTGAAGTTTTGAGGAAATGTAATAAACAAGGTGAAGCAGCCTCTAGTTTGTGTGGGAATACTTTTTGCAAGTTTTCCTCCCTTGGAAAAAAAATAAAAGCTAAAATATAAGACCAGTGATCACAATTCAGATACTGATTTAACACAAAATGTATTATGGGTTTTTCAAATTGTGAACTAATACTGTAGTCAGTAAATTTGTTTCTCAGAGATATGAGCTATCAATTCTGAAACTACTTTATCTTCTACTAGAGTTGAACAAAATAAGTGACTACATCGTAGATAATAAGGACCAAGTTTCTCATGTTCAGAAAAGAAGTTACAAATAAGGAGAAAAGGAAGAAAATGATACCCTGGTAGCAATGAGCACACTCATTACTCACATTTTAGTTTCTAAAGGCCATTCTCTAATGAAAGAAACCAGAGGGTTTCTTTGAAGAAGTGGCAGATTCCAAAGCTGAGGCAGGAAAAACACTGAATGAGTCTGGAGCATCTTTTAATTCATAAAAGTAAACAAGTGCTCAAGAAAGGATGGGGAGGGGGGATGCGGAAAGGACACAGGAGCCGACATGGAAGAGCTCACAATGGCCAAAAAGTGAAACAACTTGAGCAGGAAAATAACGACAGCATTGTATTATGACCCACAGAATAAAGTAATTTAATATACACGGATCTGTACTGATATAAATACCTGCTTGAATAAACAAGCAAATGGAAGAGAAAAAATAACTTTTTTTTTTTCAGATGAATTCCAATTCATAAATGGGGGGGGTGGCAGAATGAGGAAATAAAAAGTCACTCAAATTGCTGTAGGGTAATAAGATCCACAGATGCATGCTAATACTAGCAGATGAGAGTATGAGGGCTATCCACCCCAACAGGGTGGACAGGACAGAGAAAGGAACTTACAAGGGCCTGGTGGAGACATACCCCACAGGAAGAGAGGTGAGGACATTATTAACTGCCCGGAAAAAAAGGGTGGAAAGGATGATGCGTTACTGAATACCAGCTTCCTCTGCTTCAAAGAGAACCATGGCAGGAAGCTGAGACTGCATCAAGAATGGAAAGATTTAGATGTAGCTATCATCGCTGCCTGTGCCACAGAGATCTCGCCGAGGACACGAATGTGAAAAATCATCATGACACAGAGTCAGGTTAGCCATAATCCTTATTCTTGTATTCCTGTATACTGCTGTTTCTTGCTAGTGATTTTCGTATCATTATACAGCAGCTTGGGAAAGCTACCCTATGCTGGGACAGACTGTATTCTAAAATTTTGCTAACCTGTAAGTTCTAAGATGTTTTCTCTACCTCGATACAGGTAACTCATTAAGAATATATGTAGTTTGGATTTGAATGACTTGAATATACTTTAGTTCCACTTTTTGATTCGACCAAAAGAAGCCCAACAGGTCTCAAGGACTGCCTGTTTTAAAAGCTTGAGGTCAGGAAGATGAAATTCAATATCAAGAATTTGAAGCTAATTAACTTGTGTAGAGGAGAAGGCAATGGCACCCCACTCCAGTACTCTTGCCTGGAAAATCCCATGGATGGAGGAGCCTGGTAGGCTACAGTCCATGCTAAGGGTCGGAAGGAATGTAAAGAAAACAATGGGTAGCTTGACCAGAGCATAATTAGAATAGCACATATGAACTATATTCTCTGGTTTTCAAAAATCTGAACTGTAATAAAATTTTTGATGTGCTATTTCAATTTTCAGTTGGGCTTCCCTCATAGCTCAGTCAGTAAAAAAATCTGCCTGCAATGCAGGAAACCTGGGTTTGATTCCTGGGTCGGAAAGGTCCCCTGGAGAAGGAAATGGCAACCCACTCCAGTATTCTTGCCTGGAGAATCCCATGGACAGAGAAGCCTGGCAGGCTATAGTCCATGTGGTCGCAAGAGTCAGACACAACTTAGTGACTAAACCACGACCATATTTCAATTTTCAGTAGCAAAGAAATTTGTGTATAGAGAATCTAAAGTTTAAGACATATCTAAGTATCTTTTGAAAGAAAGAAAAAATACTAGCATGCCCTCTTTATCACCCGTATTCTAGTCAACTTATGGAAGAAAATATGTTAAGGAAAAAATATCTGCCCTTGGCCTGGAGGAACCCTCTCTTGCTGGACTATTCCACACTTAGAAAATGAGTAATTACTGGTTGCCAAGCTGCATGTTCATTTCCTGGGAGAATGAAAGGTGGCAGGTATATTCCCAGGTTCCTCTATGTCTGTTCCAGTTGCGATAACAACCATGCTTCACATTTGTAGAGAGCTTCTGCTTTATAAACTTGACTCACATACTGTACCCAATCTTCAAAAGTCACCCTTGGAGATTGGTTCATATATCAGTACTTATGAGGAACCTGCTCTGTGTCAGGCCCTAGGAAAGAAATGGCAAACAGGACAAATGATCTTTGCCTCCCACCTGAAGTTGAAATTACAGTGGGAAGGAAATACAACAAAAAAAAAAAACAGAGTAAACAAAGACCTTATGGTAAGTACAGAGTACCATATAAAGAGGAAAAAAACAAGAATACTATCAGTTCAGTTCAGTTCAGGCGCTCAGTCATGTCCGACTCTTTGCGACCCCATGAATTGCAGCACGCCAGGCCTCCCTGTCCATCACCAACTCCCAGAGTTCACCCAAACTCATGTCCATCGAGTCAGTAAGAATACTATAAAGCAAAGCAAATAAGCAGACATACACAGAGAGCCCTACTCTAGAGAGGGGATGAGTCAAGGCCCCTCTGAGGAGGTGCTGTTTGATGAGAAACAGACAACCCAGCAGAGGCTGGGGTAGCACCTCCCATTCAGAGAAGTCAGCAAGAGTAAAGGTGGTGTGTGCAAGGGGGCGGTGCAGGGTGGACAAACAGCTTGGCATACTCTGGAAACTTTCAGAAGGTAAATTCCTCTGAAAAAACTGGGAGGGAAGCAGATAGAGGTCCGAAAAGAGGTCACAGAGGAAAGCAGAGGGCAGATGGTGTTTAAAGCTGGGACTAACAGGCCATGGATGAAGGGTTTTAAATTTAATGAAAGGGGCGATAACATTACTATCACTTTACAGGTGAGTAAAACTAAGCTCAGAGACATCACATGCCTTCTCAGAATTCTTATAGATGGCAAGCATACAGTTCCATCCAGATCTTTCCATTCCTTCCTCCTTTCCACAAACGTAGTAAATGCATGCTAGATGCCAAGCACATTACTACTTGCCAGATAAGATGCAGTTTTAATCTCAATTATATTAAGCCCAGAACTGGGAAACGGTCGCTTGAAACAAACGCAAAAGCATATGGTGGGCACTCTGTCCAGAGGTCTCTAGAGAATATAGAGGAGACTTGAAGTGGGGGGAAGTCAGGTCTATGTGGGCGGGGCAGGGAGAGTCAGAGTTAGTACTGAGCTCAGTCTAGAGGATGCAGGCTTATAAGGAAAATCGGGGTATGGGGGATTAGTCAAAACAGATAGAGCCAAGATACAGAGAATGAAACAGTCAGACAGATGCTGGAAATAGAAAGTTGGAGGTGGGGTGCAGGGCTTGAGGATGAGGTCAAAAAAAGAGAAATGGCCAAAGGCCATGAGATCCTGACACAGCAAAGCAGTAAGTTTGGTCTTCATTCTCCAAGCAATAGAAATTGGTCAGCAGTCAAGTAGGCAAGCAAGCTGATCTGATTCATTTCAGATAGATCACATTAACAGAACTACAGAGATGAACTGCGGTGGTGGTAGGAGGGCCAGCGGTAATACTGAAACCAGGGAAACCAGCTAGAAGACCTGCAAAGTCTAGGCAGGAGGAAACGGAGGAAGTGGAGTTGCAGAGATGAAAAAGACTAAAGAGATAGGAAGAAGACGTAGAACTTAACGATGCTGAGTGTGTGGGGTGAGCAAGATAGGGGACTAAGGGTGAATTCTGGATTTTTAAGGCTTCCCTGGTAGCTCAGACAGTAAAGATTCTGCCTGCAATGCAGGAGACCTGGGTTCTGTCCATGGGTTGGGAAGATCCCCTGAATGAGGGCATGGCAAACCACTCCAGTATCCTTGCCTGGAGAATCTCCATGGACAGAGGAACCTAACAGGCTACAGTCCATGGGGTTGCAAAGACTCGGACACAACTGAATGACTTTCATTCTGGGTTTTTATGACTTTTGACTCTAGAGTCAGTACTTCTGACATGGAAAGGTTTTCCACCTCACATTAAAGAATGTCTTTTATTTCTTGCAAACAGTTTAACATATCCTCTCTGCCAGCTAACAAAAACTCACCTGAGATTCATATTTTAAGTTATTTTTAAAGAGAAAAAATACTTTTTTTCTGCTTTTTCTGTTTCTTTTATTGTTGAAAAGACAGTGTTTTTATTTTCTTCTTTATCTAAAATGATCAGCATAACATCCTCCACTAAGATAAAGAACAAATTCCCTCATGGCCTCTAGCTGGATGAATATCTAAACAGAAAAGAAAGGTGGGTTTTAATATACAGAATTTTTTTTACAATGTAACTTTCTATCATAGGAAAAACATTAGCATTCTATTTAAGAAGACAGTTCTCTGAGGTTCTCAGAAAAGGTGAAACAATAATTTCTTTTATGTTCAGACCTGTCTTGACATGCCCTACTACCACCGTAAACACAGCACATTAGAAGTTCAATTTCTATTCTCAGATGCACAAGAAATAACTTCAGATTCAAGACTGACATTTGACTTGAAAGATATGACGTTAACATGTCATAGACAGTGCCTGGAAAAAAAAAACATTTTAAAAATATATTTAAAGACTTTTCAGAATAATTTGGCTCTAGGGGACCAATGACAGTGATATTTAAACATCAATGACATAAGTTTCGAGAGCTTATACAGGATAGTTTCCATGTACAACCTGTCCTTGTCATGCTCCTTTCCTCTGTACATCACTTCTCTCTTGTCTATTTTATTTTGTCATCCTTTTTCTTTTTGGGAGGTATAGAAAACTTTTAACCATGCTTAACCTAGACAGCATATTCAAAAGCAGGGACATTACTTTGCTGACTAAGGTCCGTCTAGTCAAGGCTATGGTTTTTCCTGTGGTCATGTATGGATGTGAGAGTTGGACTGTGAAAAAGGCTGAGCACCGAAGAATTGATGCTTTTGAACTGTGGTGTTGGAGAAGACTCTTGAGAGTCCCTTGGACTGCAAGGAGATCCAACCAGTCCATTCTGAAGGAGATCAGCCCTGGGATTTCTTTGGAAGGAATGATGCTAAAGCTGAAACTCCAGTACTTTGGCCACCTCATGCAAAGAGTTGACTCATTAGAAAAGACTCTGATGCTGGGAGGGATTGGGGGCAGGAAGAGAAGGGGACGGCCGAGGATGAGATGGCTGGATGGCATCACGGACTTGATGAACATGAGTCTGAGTGAACTCTGGGAGTTGGTGATAGGGAGGCCTGGCGTGCTGCGATTCATGGGGTCGCAAAGAGTCAGACACGACTGAGTGACTGAACTGAACTGAACCATGCTTAGGGGGAGAAATGAGCTGAGATTTTATCTACTTAAAATTTTACATAGAACGTGCTGTGTGTAGGGAACTAGCAAAGAACTTTGAGTTGTCTTGATTGAAAGCACCACTATTGAGGGTCATTTGGGAGAACTGTGCCAAGTACTTTAAAGATTCAAGGTATGTGACATTATCTCCATGGCAAAGATGAGAAAGCTGAAGATCAGAGAAGCGAAGTAAGTCACTCAACCTCACAAAGTCAGTAAATGGTGGAACTGGGATTCAAGCCCAGCTCTGTGACTTCAAAGATAAGGAAATGAGAGTGTGTGTGTGTGTGTGTGTGTGTGTGTGTGTGTGTTAGTTGCTCAGTCGTGTCCGACTCTTTGCGACCCCACAGACTGTAGCCCACCAGGCTCCTTTGTACATGGGATTCTCCAAGCAAGAATACTGGAGTGGGAAATGAGTAGCCAGTCTTAATCCAGTGAACCTCCCAACCCTACCCATTTTGTGGGAAATTTTACAAATGCCCTCTATATCATTTTTCTTCCCACAAGCACAAATGTTGAAGAAAAAAATTGATTCATATGCATGTATCCTTAATTGGCTGTCCTGCTTATTTATTTCAGAATGCAAAGGCACATTTCACTTATTAAACCTCTGGGTGTTTTCAAAAATTGGCAAAGAAAATGAAGTAATGGCTATAACACGCTTCCTGCAAGAGCCAGCAATTAATGGAAAGGGCTCTCATAGCTGTAGTTAACTCAGCTGTAAACTCATATTCTTCCCATCTAACTCCAGAAGCAAATTTCTGAGAAAACAAATGAGTTAATTTGCTCTCTGAGCTAGAGTGGACCAAGGAGAGGCAATTCTCTGTCGAGTAAGTAATGTTTGAGTTTGTTAATGACAACCTTGAAGTAGCCTAACATTATGGTCTCATATGACAAATTTCAGTTTTCTAAATCTAAATTGCATACCACCAAAAATCAATTGCTCAGAGGGAGGGAGGCTGTCAGCAGAAAGTATGAAGGTAGGAAAGAGATACTTAGCATGTTTTAAAAATAGACTTTGATATAATTTCATCATTTTCTAGAGATACAGGTTACTTGGATTAGATAAGTGGTTTCCCCAACTACACTTTCTACCTGTGTAGACTCATTTTGTGTGAATCAAAGAAGTTATAGGCTATTATAGGTGTTACAAGAATCTTGTATGTATCCTAGAAGTTACAGAATACTAACAGATGTTACACCAAGTCACAGGATAGACCAGGAGTGAAAAGAATTGAATTTAAATGGCAAGGAATACATCACCAGGGAAGTATTAATAAATGAAATCCGACCAGTGGAAATGTTACCAAGTCCAAGCTTGCTCTGCTTGCCTCACTACAGGCCAATAAATCTGAGAGACGAGCTGTTGAAGAAAGGAATACACAGACAAGATGGCAGACTAATGTCTCAAAATAACCAACTTATCAAGGTCTAGAGGCCAGGTTCTTTTATAGAACAGAGATGGAGGGGGTGAGGAAGCAAAGTATTATAAAAAAGCCATTAATCTTGCAAATATCTCCTAGAACCACAAGCTATGGGCAGGGGATGTGTTAAGTTCTTCCTTCCTGCCCTCCACAGGTAGACAGGGTCCTGAACAAAGGCACTTACTTTAACAGTCAGGCAGAGGGGCAGGATTCTCTGAAGCAGACCATTATGAATGACTATAATAACAAAAGTAACAGAAAGCAAGTCAAAGAAACAGTTTCAACATGGAGTCAGAATTGGCTTTTCCCTGCAACAGAAATACCAGACCTATATCTGGGGATCTCTCAGGGATGGACATTGTATTAGTTTCCCATTAAGGCAATCACAATTTATCACAGATTTAAGGACCTAAAACAATGAAAATATATTATTTTACAGCTTCTAAAGGTCAAAGGTCTAGGTGGACTGGGCTGGATCCTCTCCTGAGGGTCTCACAGTACCAAAATCAATGTGTTGGTAGGGTTGCTCCTTAGGCAAGGTCAGTTCAGTTCAGTCGCTCAGTCGTGTCCGACTCTTTGCGACCCCATGAATCGCAGCACGCCAGGCCTCCCTGTTCATTACCATCTCTCGGAGTTCACTCAGACTCACGTCCATCGAGTCCCGTGATGCCATCCAGCCATCTCATCCTCGGTCGTCCCCTTCTCCTCCTGCCCCCAATCCCTCCCAGCATCAGAGTCTTTTCCAATGAGTCAACTCTTCACACGAGATGGCCAAAGTACTGGAGTTTCAGCTTTAGCATCA
>SJYT01060162.1:57035-73084 GCA_006410635.1 Cephalophus harveyi | reverse complement strand
GGTTGGATCTCCTTGCAGTCCAAGGGACTCTCAAGAGTCTTCTCCAACACCACAGTTCAAAAGCATCAATTCTTCGGCAAGGTGTTGGGGAAGAATCTGCTCCCAAGCACACTCACACTGGCTAAATTCAGTTTCTTGCAGTTGCAGGACTGAGGTTCCCATTTCTTTGCTGCTGTAATCCTGGGGACACAAGGCAGGGGGATAGCTTCTGCCCCTAACAGCTGCCCATATCCTTTCTCTAGCTCTCCATGTGGTCTCCTCCAGCAACAGCAGTGGTCCTCATGATGCTTTAAATGGGTCAGATTTCTTCTTATGCATCTCTCTCTCTGACTCCAGCAAGTTTTCCAGAAAGTTTTCTACTTTTCAAGCCTTGTTAGATTAGACTGAACCTGCCTGGACCATTGAGGATAACCTTCCTATCTTAAGATCTTAACTTGAACTACATAAGCAGAGCCCTTTTTGCCATTTAATGTAGCATAACCCAGAGCAAGCCATCAGAGGGTAGGGTTCACAGGAGGACAGGGGCAAAATTCTGCCTTCCATCAGCATTACTGTTTCCTGGGGGACCCAGGCTTACAAAGGTTCTTGAAAGAATGTGCCTTCCAAAACCAGCAGGCTATCTTCCAAACTATGAGCACCAAAACAAAACAAACAAAAAAAAAAAAACCTATGCAGCAATACCTCTTTCCTCAAAACGTAACCAAATCAATTTGGTTTACACCCAACTGTTTTGAACTGTTAAAGACAGAGAACTTCATAGTGCACAAGTCAACAGAAAACACATCCTATTTTTAAGGCAAAGTCATCAAAAAACATTGACAGTAGGGTCAGTAATAATAATAGCTACTGTTTTGTGCCCAGCAGTAAACAGTTTGGGGCAGTGGTAAAATCCCCTTTCTCAGTCCTTTGATGGAATGGGATACAATTGCTCCTTCTGGACAATGGATAAAAACATTTCAGTGCCAACAGGACTGTAATGAAATGTGCAGAGCCAACACATTAATCCTTGTTAATACTTCCTGTGTTCATGAAAGCTCTCCGTATATGACTACGTAAACTAAACTTATGTGTGCAAAACGTGGAATGAGACTGTGGTTCATTGCTGCCACAGAAGTGTAGAGCAGTGCAATCCCCAACTGTTGTCACAAATCTCAAATCTGCTTTGACATCACAGTCTGCAAATTATAGTCTATCAGTGGACACAGCTCACTGGTCTCTGCACATTCATTTTCTTATGCAATAAAATCATTTCATGAGAGCAAGAATACAATTTCATACAATTTCATACAATTTCATGAGAGTGGCTTCACAGTGAGAATCATCCAGCATGGTAGTTAAATGCCAGGAGGTTATAAAAATACAAATAAAGTAAGAATGTTTAAAATCCTTTGAGTTGATATTATAAGAACAAGGGTGTTTAACATCTCTAGACAATCAAAATAGTAACTTGATAGGTACAGGAGTTCTTTAATGCTAAGGGCATTTAATACTGATCTTAATGAAATGATTTGTACTTTAGACCTAGATCAATCTTGACAACAATAATTCCAATCATTCAGTTCAGTTCAGTCGCTCAGTCATGTCTGACTCTTTGCAACCCCATGGACTGCAGCATGCCAGGCCTGCCTGTCCATGTCCACCTCCTGGAGTTTACACACACTCATGTCCATTGAGTCGGTGATGCCATCCAACCATCTCATCCTCTGTTGTCCCCTTCTCCTCCTGCCCCCAATCCCTCTCAGCATCAGGGTCTTTTCCAATTAGTCAGCTCTTCACATCAGGTGGCCAAAGGACTGGAATTTCAGCTTTAACATCAGTCCTACCAATGAACACTCAGGACTGATCTCCTTTAGGATGGACTGGTTGGATCTCCTTGCAGTCAAAGGGACTCTCAAGAGTCTTCTCCAACAACACGACTCAAAAGCATCAATTCTTTGGCGCTCAGCTTTCTTTATAGTTCAACTCTCACATCCATACATGATTACTGGAAAAACCATAGCCTTGACTAGACGGACCTTAGTGGGCAAAGTAATGCCTCTTCTTTTTAATATGCTGTCTAGGTTGGTCATAACTTTCCTTCCAAGGAGTAAGCGTCTTTTAATTTCATGGCTGCAATCACCATCTGCAGTGATTTTGGAGCCCAAAATATAAAGTCAGCCACTGTTGCCACTGTTTCCCCATCCATTTGCCATGAAGTGATGGGAACGGATGCCATGATCTTCGTTTTCTGAATGTTGAGCTTTAAGCCAACTTTTTCACTCTCCTCTTTCACTTTCATCAACAGACTCTTTAGGTCTTCATTTTCTGCCATAAGGGTGGTGTCATCTGCATATCGGAGGTTATTGATATTTCTCCTGGCAATCTTGATTCCAGCTTGTGCTNATCTTCGTTTTCTGAATGTTGAGCTTTAAGCCAACTTTTTCACTCTCCTGTTTCACTTTCATCAAGAGGCTTTTTAGCTCCTCTTCACTTTCTGCCATAAGGGTGGTGTCATCTGCATATCTGAGGTTATTGATATTTCTCCCGGCAATCTTGATTCCAGCTTGTGTTTCTTCCAGTCCAGCATTTCTCATGATGTACTCTGCATATAAGTTAAACAAGCAGGGTGACAATATACAGCCTTGACGTACTCCTTTTCCTATTTGAAACCAGTCTGTTGGTCCATGTCCAGTTCTAACTGTTGCTTCTTGACCTGCATATAGGTTTCTCAAGAGGCAGGTCATGTGATCTGGTATTCCCATCTCTTTCAGAATCTTCCACAGTTTATTGTGATCCACACAGTCAAAGGCTTTAGCATTATATCTTCATGCACAGACGTGATTAAAATGTCTTGTAAGTACAGTTTCAAGGTGTTGCCATAATTTTCCCAACACACAGCGAAACCTTCAGGTTCAGCAGGGATTTCTAAAGAAAGGGTCATTACGTGGGCGTGGGAGCTGGTCCTGGGGGCCGAGGGTCTGCTCTTCCACTGGTGCTGGCTCCCCGGGCCCCCTGGATGCCTGATACGGGCAGAATGGCCAGGCACCAAGGCGGACGCAGTACATGATGGGAAACACTCCACCAAGAAACACGAGGAGAGGCCTGTTAAGCAAGACGGAGGCCTCTGGGCAGAGGGGAGACAGCTACCAACTGGCACTTCCTGCTTGCCCGGTAGCCCAAGGGAGTCCCCCTGCATGACTGGGGCACCCGGATGACTCCATTACCAGGGAGTGGGCACCCTGACAGCGCCGTAACCCAGAGTTTGGTGACCTCTCAGAAGAATCACTCCTCCTCCACAGAGGTCTCGTAGGGAACATACGGGGCAATGGTGACCCGTGGCAAGACGCAGCCGCTTCCGGGAGGGCTACACGTCTGTCATCTTCCTGTTCTCTGGGCCAACCATCCTGTAATGCCTTCTGCTACGGTCTCACAGTCTGTATAAAATACGTGAACAACAACTTAAGGTTTTCCTTTTCGACTCTGCTCTCAATATGGCTAAGCTGGCTCTGTGTGCGGACCGGTACTTCCTCTCTCTGAAAGGCTGTTTCTGGGAACATCCCTGTCCTGGGAGGATGATCTGCGGCATGTGTGACTGTCAAGCTCAGGTGCAGCAACGCTGACTATGCCAGGGTGTCAAGGTAATGGGGGAGGGAAGCCCCGGGAAGCCTGTTCTAGTTAAAAACGCCAGTTTCATAAAAGTAGCGTAAGCTCCGCAGACTTCTCCGCTCTTTATGAAAAGGGGTACATCAAGCAAGGCGAGGATATATTTTCTGTACCTAGCATTTCCCCGGCATCTGCTGACATCAGCCAAAGTGGCGCTCTGGGGAATGATGATGATGACAAGATACGACGGTCGCCAGCCCTGAGTGCCCACACATGACAGGACGTGCGCCCCTCTGAACTCTACCAGCGTTAACTTGCCCCTGACGAGAATCCTAGGCAGAGCAGTTACGTAACTTTCCCAAGGTTACCAAGTCTGATGTAGATTTTACCCTGCATTTCCTGATGACCACGCACGGTGCCGCCTGAATTTGGGGCCTTGAGTCACTTGCAGGTCACGTCACTTTGTCTTTCTTCTCCCCCCTGGGGTCTTTCCGGTGTCTGGGAGGGGGGATAAGGAAATGCAAGACTGAACTGACTGGCAGTTTGGAAATGAAAGTGAAAGTGAAGTCACTCAGTCGAGTCCGACTCTTTGCGACCCCGTGGACTGTAACCCACCAGGCTCCTCCGTCCACGGGATTCTCCAGGCAAGAATACTGGAGTGGGTTGCCATTTCCTTCTCCAGGGGATCTTCCCGACATACGGATTGAACCCGGGTCTCCTGCATTTCAGGCAGACGCTTTAACCTCTGAGTCGCCAGGGAAGCCATGAGGGATGATTTTAACTGCACTGGTTTGGGGTCTGATAAAATACCTTCAGGTTGACACTCTCACAATTGTCCTCTGAATTCTTGTCCCAGAAGACCTAGGTTACTGAAGCTGGAAGGGGCCTGATGGGTCATCTTATTCCACAGTCTTCAACAGGAATGCCTGGGAGAGTCTCCAATGGAACTTTGGAGAAGGTGACACCTGGGCCTCCCCATGACCAACTGGACCTTGCCCCTGGGGTGTGCTCTGAGAATGGACATCTTTTTGTAAAGCTCTACGGGTTATCCTGTTGTGCAGCCTTGATTAAGAATCACAGGACAAATGAGGAATTGTTGGTTCAGGGGAGTTCAGTGACACACCAAGGCTCCCACTGGCTTAGAAACAAGAATTGCTAATCTCTGGAGTCCTGGTCTGGTGCTCTGCAGCCTGTAAGTGCTGCTGGGGACTGGGGCTGCAAACTGCTTACCCACCCTCTTTTGACAAATGGGTCACTTGGAGCCTCCGAGGAAATACCAACAGTGAGTGGGGATCACTAGTTCCTCGCTCAGGATTGCTACAGGGCTATTCTGGAGAATTAGGGGAACTTCGCAGACAGGAAGCTTTACAAATTCACTAGAGCTAATGAAACTTGCAGGTTTTAGAACCATTTCCTAAACTCAAGAGAGATCCCTTCAGGTCTTTGGGTTGGGCTTGGAGCCAGATTGGTTGGTGACTTGAACTTATCTTATCCTTCCAGAGGACCTGGGGTGAGGCTAGGGTAGGTGGAAAGCCTTGGAGGAGATTTTGGAATTCAGGGTCTAGCATGGGTGACCCTTGTCCAGCACACAGCTTCCAAAAAGAATCTCACTGAGCTTTGGAATGGGAAGATTAGATGCCATTTCAACATTCACTCAAATGTCACCATTCTCCTGAAGAAGCTCAAGTTACAGGAAAACCATCACGAAGCAACCGCACTTCTGTGCCTGCTGTCCTTTACAGTTTATTGAGTGAGATTTAGTGTTTTTTTTTTTTTCCCAACTCTGGATGAAAACTTGGGCTAACTCCATGACTCTTCTTGCTATTCTCAGGTAACATGAGTCCTGTCATCAATAATTTAAGTATCCGATATAATGAGAAGTCAGAACTTAGATCCCCATGGGACGTGTGGTTTTCTCCTTCTCCAGTGTGGGCCTCCTGGGGGAGGGTGTCTGCAGAGTGGGAAAAGGGCATGGTTGGCTTCTCTCTGTCTGCTCCTCGTGTTTCTGCTCTGACCCCTCCCCAGATGGCTAGTCAGGTTTGCCAAAGCACCCCAGGGGTGGAGAACAAGGAAAAAAAAGAAGTGTCGTCTGGAGAAGGAACACGTCCCATTAATTACATCACAGTTCCTTAAACTTAAACTATGAACTTAAACTTGGTGGCCATTTCCTTGGGTTATTTGGAGACACCTCATCACTTCCCCGATCGTGGGACATCCCGCCAAGCTTCCCTTGATGTGGACCATGCCCTCCCCTCCTCATGATCACTGTCTTCACCCCCGGCTTTCTGGTTATTCTTCTAGCCTCTCTATTGGGACCTACAAGCAGCTTTTCCAAACAGGATCTAAAATGACCCCACACCAACTGTCTTTCTCTTGCTGGCTCCCTGGAGACATTCAGCACGCTTTGCCCTCCCAACCTTCAGGGTTCCCACCTGCAGCCTTCCAACTGTCTTGGCCCAGACACTCCCATCAACCCTGCCCCCCACTCCTGCCCCACCCACCCATCAGGAACCCACCAGGCATCTGTGCCCCTTGAGGGTGCTGCTGCCCCAGGACCACTCAGAGACACAAGCCTAAGGTACACTTCCCAGGCTGTCACTCAGCTCAGTCACTCAGTCGTGTCCAACTCTTTGTGACCCCATGGACTGCAGCACGCCAGGCCTCCCTGTCCATCACCAACTCCCAGAGCACACTCAAACTCATGTCCACTGTGTCAGTGATGCCATCCAACCAGCTCATCCTCTGTCATCCCCTTCTTCTCTGCCTCCAGTCTTTCCCAGCACCAGGGTCTTTTCCAATGAGTCAGTTCTTCGCATCAGGCTGAGTGGTCCTTCTGGTCCAGTTATGAGACGTGAAGGGAGGATTTCTCACATCCTTTGCGGAGGGCGCTCACTTCCCACTACATTCTGCTCTGATCCCTCCCCCACCCCTGGTGTGCCTGGGAGTGAAGAGCTGAGAGTTGTGTAGCACTCCCTTTGGGATATGAGTCCTCCTGTCTTTTGGTGTCATGGGCTGGTATTCACTTTAGCATCTGTTGTATAGACGCACAGGCACGCGCACACACAGCCCTCAAGGGGGCATGCTGCAGGCCAGGCTTCACACCAGGTATTAGGGACACAGAGATGGACAACACGAGCCCTTCCCTAAGGAGCTTAGAGTCGAGCTGGAGAGGAGAGGGAAGCAGAGATCAGGAGAACAAAGTATGGTTGGTGCAGCTTATGCCCAGGTATGGAGACGCCTGCTCGGTGTGCCCTGGAAGATGGTCAGAACTGCCACAAGCTTGGGGTTCAGAGTCTGGGCCCGGTACTTTCTCTTGCTGACTCAGGCCACAGCTGGGAGGAGATGTTTCCTCCTTTCACCTCCCCCAGGTGGCCTGTGTTTTAATGCTCAGCCTGCCAGCTTGTGTCTGAAGTCTTCAGGGGAGTCAGGTCATTAGAAAGCACAGAAGCATCTCTTAGCACCTGTGGTTTTCTAGCCTGACTGCAAGGAACAGGTTGAGGGAGCCACCCGGGTGTTGAGAGGGGGTAGATAGCTGAGAAGGGGAAGCTCTTTGCCTGCCTGGTGATCTCCTCCCCCTCCCGCCCTGTACCCACAGTGACATCTGTGTCTTTTTTTTTAATGTAATTAAATTAATTTATTTATTTTTGGCTCTGCTGGGTTTTCGCTGCTGCTCGGGCTCTGCTCCAGTTGCGGCGAGCAGGGGCCACTCTCGAGTTGTGCACAGGCTTCTCATCACGGTGGTTTCTCCTATTGCAGAGCACAGGCTCTAAGCCTTGTGGGCTTCAACAGCTGTGATCTCCAGTTTCAGTCTGGAACCCCCCAGGAACGATCCTGTTCCAGAGTCTGCATGCTCAACAACAGGCAGCACTTCCCCTCAGGGAAGCCTTGGGGGCGGGGTCGCAGCAGGAAGGGGCGAGAGCGCTCTCACACACAGGGGGCATCTATTTGGCCTTGACACCGAGGACGGGCCAGGAGCCTGGACCATATCCACACTGTTAAACTGCACAGACCCCACTGCTGTTTAGCTGCAGCAGGTCAGACAACCTCAGCCTGCCTGGCCCAGGATCACGAGTTTAGAATGAGACATCCCCGGGTCAGGGAAGTGGGCTCTTCTACCCAGGGATGAAGTCGATTGAGGACAGGAAGGGTCATCTGTGTTCCGAGAGAAGTCAGGCAGCCCACCCATCTGTAGGGAAGTCAGAGGATGGGACAGCAGTTTGCTATGCACTCTAAGGAATCTCTTTATAATAACTTTGTTACTGGGTTGGCCACAAAGTTCATTCTGGTTTTTCCATAACACAGGGAAAAACCCAGAAAACAAAACCCTCCCTTATGAGGTTTACAATTGTTGTTCAGTCACTAAGTCATGTACAACTCTTTGTGACCTCATGGATTATAGCCCGCCAGGCTTCCCTGTCCTTTACCATCTCACAGAGCTTGCTCAAATTCATGTCCATCGAGTTAGTGATGCCAACCAACCATCTCATCTTCTGTCGCCCCCTTCTCCTCTTGCTCTCAATTTTTCCCAGCATCAGGGTCTTTTCCAATGACCTTTTCAAGGAAAAGAGATTCCTGATGGGAGCTCTCAAATCCTTTAGGCAGGGAGCTAGAGGCTCTCCTCCTTCAGCCTCATTCTGGGTGCTCTCTTCTGCATCCAGAATTCTCCACGAGTTGTAGCAACAGAACCTCCTTCATTACCTGTTTGATCTTCAGCCTGATAGGCTTCCCCATAATTTTTTTTGGCCTCATGGCATTTGGGATCTTAGTCCCCTGATCAGGGATTGAACCCATGCCGCTGGGAGTGGAAACATGGAGTGTTAATCACTGGATGGCCAGGGAATTTTTTAATCCCCAACAGTTACAGTGCTGCTTGAGTAGCTTCCCACCCCTGCTTCCTCCTAATATTTACCTAACCAACAAAAGCTGGTAATAAAATGTGGGAAGTCACAGCCCAGGGGCGTTCTGTGTTGTCTGATGAAGTACAGAGACTTTTCCAGCCCCAGATGCACAGTGCATCCACCTGCCAGTGCAGCAGATGCAAGAGATGCAGGTTCGATCCCGGGGTCGGGAAGATTGCCTGGAGGAGGGCATGGCAACCCACTCCGGTATTCTTGCCTGGAGAGTCCCACGGACAGCGGAGCCCAGCAGGTTACAGTCCATAGAGTAACATAGTGTTGGACGTGACTAAGCACGCACCTTTCGCAGCCCAGTGCTATGCAGAATGAACTCACTTCAAGGACGGTCTCACTGGCGTGATGCCCCTGATTTAAGATTCAACGTGTGCAGCTCTCTCCTCTGAAGCAAAGTCAGGTCGGCAGCTAGACAGGGCAAATCGAATGATGCCTAGGGGATCAGGGGTTCCTAAGCGAAAACTAGACTCCTAAAATGTGGTGAGGGAACTTGGAGTTGTCTGTGGCATTAAGAGTTTGTAAAACTTTGACGTTGAGCTCCTGTTTGTTTTCCTACAGGGCTGCAGCTGGCCTGGGTCAGGAGAATGTTTCTTGGACGAAGGAGTAAGCTGGGTGTTTGGTGAATGGGTGCAGATTGTCTGCAGGGAATATCAGTTCACTGCCTGAGTCAGGTTCATGCACAGAAGGCACCATGTGGACATGGACGGGGCCACCCCCACCCCTGCAGAATTCACCTTCTTGATATGACAAACTAGGCAACAAAGTCCAGAGCTGGTCTCATCGAAGTGTGCCGATTCCTACTTGGTCCTGAAAAACTTCCCAAACGGCCTTCGCAGCAAGGTGGCACCTGGTCCAAGGTCCAAGCCCACTCTGCAGCCTTCCCCATGGAGCCCATGGGGGTGGTGAAGGCTGTAGATGATTCTCTGTGTGTTCTTAAATTTTTAAAATAGTGCAATGAGGAGGCAACATGGGAGAAAATGTCATCCCCATCTTGGGAGCACCCGAGACACACTGGGGACAGAAGGGTCACTGGCCTGGCACACAGTAGTAGCTGTTGTTCAGTCACTCAATCATGTCTGACCCTTTGCAAGCCTATGGACTGTAGCCCACCAGGCCCAGCACTGGCCTGACACAAGGTAGGGGTAACCTTAGGTACCTGCTGAATTTATAGACTGAACCGACAGCGAGACATATAGACAAAGAAGCTCTTACATTGCTAACGAAAACAGGTGGTTAATCCTTAATAGATGTAATGATTTCATTATCTCTGACCCACAGCCAAATGAGTCGCTGAGTAACCTACCAAATGCTGAAAACACCAGGAGAAGAAATAGGGAAGTAAATGGGACCCCTGGACTGGCTGACCACGCCCAGCACACTTCCAGAAAGACTAAAGTCCGGCCCCTCCCCCACCACGAGGCAAGTTCTCAACATCAACTTTAATTATTGAAAAATAAAGTGTTTTTTTTTTTAACAGAAAAATACTGTTCCAAGCCTTCTCAGTCTGTGGCTCTGTACATCAGTGTCATCAAGGTTCAGCTTCTCTAATAACAAGTTCATCCATCCATTGGTTTCTGGATCCCTCATTCCCTCCCAACCCTCAGTGAACATTTCCTAGGAATGCTCGTAGTATCTTATACATCTCTGAGCCCCGCCTCTCCTTGTAAGCCCCGCCTCTCCCTTCCATGGCTCCTCCTCTTCCCCCCATGGCCCCGCCTCTCCCCTCCATGGCTCCGCCTCTCCCCTCTATTAGAATAATTGTGAACACATTGATCCTGTAGCTGTCTCTTATACACATCTCTCTCCCCTCCATGGCTCCTCCTCTCCCCCCCATGGCCCCGCCTCTCCCCACCAGCCCCGCCTCTCTGACCTCGTTCTTCAGGCTCCGCGCCAGGAAGTGCTCAGCCACGTGTGCAGGAAGCACGTTCTCCAGCAGCACTCGGTTCAAGTTCTCCATGGTTTCTATCTCCTCCCGCTCTTTTTTGAACTTGTTCTTCCATAAGAAGTCTAACCTACAGTAATATTCATTCTGTTACAAGAGGACACAGAGGTAAAGAAACAATAGGCATCTTGTCCTGCCAGAGAGTGGAGGTTTTAAAGAGAAAATAAAAAGAATGAGACAAAATCTAAAAAAGAACACCCCCAAACAGAATTGTCATCCTCCCTACCAAACCCTCTGTTTACCCCAACTGTCTCTCATTCACCCTCTAACGCAGATATGCAAAAATGCAAACTTTGGAAGGAACCAGCCTCAGGAACAGAGAAAGTAGTTATCTTGGAAAAAGTGAAGTTGCTCAGTCGTGTCCGACTCTTTGCGACCCCATGGCCTGTGCCTACCAGGCTTCTCCGTCCATGGGATTTTCCAGGCAAGAATACTGGAGTGGGTTACCATTTCCTTCTCCAGGGGATCTTAGAAAAAAAAAAAAAGATGACATAAAAGCTTCTTACACAGTTATATTAATAAAAGGTGGCTTGAATTATTTTTTGAAATGAGGCATGATAGAATATAAATAATGAATAAATGAAAATTGGAAAATACATTAGTAGAGAGAGTGCATTTCATGATTTGCATTTAAAAAATAATAGTGTCCATTCGTGGCAGTTTGCCTTTAATCTCTGAAAATCAGTTTTCCTCTACCACAAATTATGTAATTAAGTGTTCATTGAAAAGTAAGTGTTTTTCCATTTGGGGCTGCACTGTACTGAGAGAATGACATTATATTTAGACAAAAGTTCATTCTGATATCATTTAATTAAGATGGTGCCTGCTGGTAAAAACATATGTGTTCATGCTTATAATGTATTAAAATTCAAGGGTTTTGAAAACCAGCTGTTATTAACATTGTATAAACAGAGAGGCTCAATTGCTGTCACAGGGTCTCTTTGGTTTGACATCATTTTCCGTCTGCTCTGATGTATACAATTTCATATAATGAAATAACTTTGAATAATCTTCCTATAACAGAAGGGCCTAAATAATAGAGTGTATTTCAGCACAGATACTGACAAATAAATGCAAAGAAGAACCAAATGGAGTGAGTTTGTTTTATGGGTTTGATTAGATATACCAGTGATGGCACAAAATAGAACAAAACACTCATAAATGGCCTCGGGCATAGATGGCAATTAAAAAAAAATTACATTTCAAAGTCAGAACGAGCAATGATCATTCACTGAAATTAGATTTGATTCAAACTATATATGCTATACACAAAAATTACTCCTCTTCCTCTGGGGAGGCATTTTAAAAAAAAGATTACAAAAGAGATATTTTAAAAGTTTTTTACATTACTGTCACATTTCCGCACATTCTGTATTTATGGAAACCATCCTATGTATGTACTGGAAAAAAGGCCTCTCACTTGGAGAACAGATTATTTACTTGGATTTTTTTGAGGCGGGGGCGCAAATTAGTGGTGTGGCTGGTTTTAAACTAAAGTGACAGAAGCAATCTATGGTGGTGGCTTTGAGAAGACACGGGTTGAAGATCAGAGAAAAATGAAACATGAGTGACGCCAAGGAGTCAGCTTACACAGGCAGCAAACCCAATTTGTGTATGTTTGAGCATCCAGGGATGCTTAACTCTCTCACACAAGGACCTTGGCCTCACTCTCAGGCACCAGGTTGCCACTACCTGGTCCTATAGCCTGAGTGAGCCCACCTAGGATGTAGACCCTTGATGGCAGGGTGCTGCCCTTTAAACTCGGGTGAAATACAGGGGAGCTTTCTTTTTCAAAAGAGGTCCTTGGTTGGCTTGCATGTCTATCACAAACTAGATTTCACTACAGAGAGCCGTACTACTGCTCTCGTCTAGGACTTTGTTATTTCTTCACTGAGGTTTTTGAGATGCCCAGAGCAGTATTTAGCATAATCATTTTCTTAGAAAGCATGTACATGGTGATCATTTCCAGAAAGATGGTCGTAGGGCAGGGGAGCCATCAGGACAAATAATAATGAAATAAGTTGTAAAGTATCTGTGCTATTTTTTAAAACATATTCAGAAAAGAAATAACTCTGAGGCAATGAATTCTTATGGCGCTTGAAAACCTTATTTCAAACATTAGATGTTTATAATACAGCTGCATTTCGTGAATCGTATGCAGAAGCTTGGTGTCACGGACTTCACAGTGCTTGTTTATCCCAGAAGACTTCGGACCTTAGTAAATCATTCACTTAATGATTCTGGACTGAAGATCAGCCTCCTGGCTCCCCATGGTGAATCTTTGGTGCTAGTCAAAGAATAAGCCTGGTGTGATGCAGTGCATGGGGTCGCAAAGAGTCGGACATGACTGAGCGACTGAATTGAACTGAAAGAATAATTGTGAACACATTGATCCTGTAGGGAAGAGTAACCCTTTAGGCTTCCAGATGTGCATATTATCACTGCCTTTGTGACAAAAAAAGGAAACTGGTGTCAGCATTATCCTGTTAAATGAATGCCTGGCCCTAACACTGCAGACTTTTGACTATTTATCTTAAATCATTCAGAGAGTGACTGATCAGGGAGCAGCCGTGGGATTCAGTATTTGTGTAGTGGTATTTCCCGTGTATTTCCTCAATGATCAATAAAAAGCTTGGGAGAATTCAATTTGATTGTGGGTAAATGCATTGCTGGAAAGCAATCTGCATAATCATTCTAGCAGGAGAAACTGCCTGAGAATGCGGAGCCAGGCACGTGCCAGGGACAGAGGCGCGGACGACGATGAGGGGACCCAGTGCCAGGGACAGAGGTGCGGACGACGACGAGGGGACCCAGGTCTTCTGAGCTCTGTGTCAGGACCGCAGTGGAGCTCTCCGGAGACTGGAGAGGGCTGCACTGTGGCCTTCAGGAAGATGGCAGAGGATGGATGGCATCCCTAGGTGCTGCGCTGATTGTCACAGGCCTGGTCTCTGCCCTGACCATGAGATCATTAATAGCTTCCTCCTGGTGAGAAATGGAGGCTGGACCCACACTCCCCAGCTGATAGTTTGCCTCTCCTATAATGTTACAGTTTAGAGGTGTGTATATAATTTAATTGACCTTGCCTTTTCCTTGGTTATCTCCAAATAAACCGCTTCTCTGTTTCATGCTATCCATCAAAGAACTTAAAACAAACGTTGGTTGAGGTAAAGCTAGCTGTATGGGATACTTTTTAGTTTTTGGGTGATTGTCCTTGTTTGCAGGCAGAGAAAGAATATTGCCCATCAAAGTCCTGCACCCAGAGCCTCCACTGGGAGGCCAGAGGGGCACAGAGCCCCAGGAGGGCGTTTCATTTGTATTACAAAACCAAAGTTTTGAACCAGGGACTGTACTTGTAAGGATAACTGCAAGTGACAGCCAGGATGTTTAATATCCAGTACAAAGAAAAAGAAGTCATACCTTCTGAAATGCAGATGAAAACCCCAGGCAAGGGACATTTTTCCCAATTAATGTCAGCTACTGAGGGAATACTTCTGTAGGCTTACAAAGCCTACATATTTATTTTGAGGCTTCACGGGAAATTCATTGACTCCGTTTCTACCATTCACAAAGTCTGCCTCTTAGGGAAGCAATAGAGACCTTTTCCTATGTCTACATCCAAGCACACGCACCCGGTGCTACCTGCTTTTCTGCTGTGATAAGATGCTGCTGCTGCTGCTGCTTCAACGTTTATTTGCATGAAGCAACAGCAATGTGCAGGAGCAAAGTATTATTAATACAGCACTTTAGAGAAGTTATAGAAGAACAAGCTTCTTACCTGTCTGCCCAGAACAAGCAGTGTGATGAAAAATATAAAGAGAGATACTGAGCCCATGGTCTTTAGGTCTTTCCAAATGCCTGGTCTATTAAGAAACAAACAGACGAGAACAATACGAGAAAACATACACACAGGACTTAGAATTCATGCATCAACAAATTTCAGAATCTCTAAAGCCTGTCTACATTCTACACCAATCAACCAAACACACACACACACACACACACACACACACACACGCACACACACATTTTAAATATATTTGCAAACCTAGATTGCATCAAGAGAAAACAAAATAATCCTTATTTTGAGAGCTCATTAAAAGAAAAAATCTTCCAAATGAATATAGATTTCTTACTTTATACCAAGCTATAGCAAATATATAAAAGAATAATAGAATATTTCTAATATTTTCTTTTTATTTCTGGGATCAGTATGGATAGTCTGATTATATGATTTGTATTTTTTTTAGTAATTATTTGCAGAAAGAGACAGTGTACTAGGAATGAATAATCATAGGAGATACAAAAATGAAGTAGGACACTTAATTTCTATAAGCCACTGAGACTAAGGAATAATACATGCTCATACAGCTTTCTGGCAGGTTGATTCTTAGTCCTCCTTCCATGGGGTTTTGTATCACAAAGGTGTAACACAGATGGACACCCCTGGCCCACTGCCCCACCAAGTTCCTGGCCCACTTCCCCAAGAGTTCTTACCATGCTGGCTGGAGCCCTCCATCCTTACCACAATCTTGTAGGCAATGACCACAAACACATCCTACCAGGCATGTGTGATAGTCCATTTTTCTGTGTCAACATAAAGGTTCTGTCTTCTAGGAGAACCCTGACAAGTTCAGCAAACAAGAAGAAATCTACTTGATACCCCAGGGGAATCCTGCAGAAGCTGACAAATGATTATTTCCCACAGTAAATGAGACTTGAGAAAGAAAAGTTGATAATATATGGACATCATGTCACATAAACAGCATAGCCTGTATTTAATCAAGTGTAAATGTCAGGTCATCAGTTTCTGCTTGTGAGTTGAACTGGTGGTGAGATTTTCCTCTTTCTCTATAGAAGATTCAAGGGCTGATGACATAAGAGAAATTGATCAAGTACCCAAGAGTGCAGGTGGGCTTTGAAGTAAGTAAGCCAGGATGCAATCATGGCTCCCCTGCTCTAGTGAGCCTGGCACCTGGGATAAACTCCTCCAAACTCCACCTTCCTCATCAGCCAAAGTGGGTACTGATGCCCATCGTACAGGCTGTCTTGGTCAGTAAGTCCAATACTGATGTACCTGGCACAGAGCCTGACGCACAGGAAGCACTTTATAAATGGCACTCACGATTTTTAGTATTAACTACACAGTGATAAAGAGGGCAATGGAGCGAGGAAGCTAGAGAAAAAGATAAGAGAATGCAGGCTGGTGGATTTCATTAGCAGAATGACAGGCAGATTCTGGTAGAAAAGAGGAGACAGAATCTGCAGTCCCGGTGGCTGACGGGCGTCAGACCTGAGAGAACTCTCCAGAAAGGTTATGCTTGTACTCAGGTCTCTTTTCTCCTCCTGAGCCCAACTGTGGCTGGAAAAAAAATTTGCACTCAACAGCCATAAAGAGGTCACCAGTTTCTCTCTGTGAGTGAAGTGGGCTGAGAAATGTCACTTTCCTGTCTCACTAGGACAGATTTTAAGAAATGAAGATCCAAAGTTGCTTCCCTGGTGGCTCAGACGGTCAAGAAATGAGGATCCTTTTTGAGCCTGTGGTATCAGTTGAAGTGACTGTGGGGAGCGGATGTTTATAAACATTGCAGACTTTAGTGACTTTTAAATTCACTGCC
>SJYT01060162.1:0-56731 GCA_006410635.1 Cephalophus harveyi | reverse complement strand
CTACATGGACAGGATTTTTTATTTATTTTAGTTGCTCAATCGTGTCCGACTCTTTGCATCCCCATGGGCTATAGTCGGCCAGGCTCCTCTGTCCATGGAGTTCTCCAGGCCAGAATACTGGAGTGGGTTGCCATTCCCTTCCCCAGGGGATCTTCCCGATCCAGGGATGGAACCCGGGTCTCCTGCACTGCACGCAGATTCTTTACCATCTGAGCCACCTGGGAAGGACACTGACAGGATACTGACCAGTTAATAAAAGTGGTACAGGGAATTCCCTGGTAGTCCAGAGGCTAGGGCTCTGGTGCTTTCACTGCTGGGGCTTGGGTTTGATCCCTGGTGGGGGAATTAAGATCCCATAAGCCTCACAACTCAGTCAAAAAAAAAAAAAAAGGTAATAAACACAGCCAACACTGCCCAAGAAGCTGATGTGGGCTGTTTTTAATTTTCATATTGCTTTACGGACACTCTACTACTTTAAAATTCTAGGGGTCTGAGAAAATTGCTATGATACCATCCACTACTGTTTCACTTATCATCCTGTAAAACTAAACTGAGAGCAAAATGTTAACTCTGAGGTCAGGATCTTACAGTAGCTTCATCAGTGCAACCAATTAGAACTCAGGTCCCCAGGGAATCCCCAGATAAGGGAACGGATGCCCCACCGTTACAGAGCCATCTCTGATCCTTCTCACTGCTGGAGAGGAGGTAAGACCCTCTTTATGCAGTTCAGGGTGGGCTGGGGTTTCAGATAATCACACAGAAAATACATGCAAGCAACCTAGAGGGGAAAATCCTTTACTGGGACTCCTCACACATGTAAATATTGGTTTAGGAGTAGAAATGACCTTTTCTACATAACTCCCAGATTCTGAGCCTTAGTGAAGAGTTGTGGCAGATGGCACTGTGGACTCGGAGAAAAACCACACAAGGAAAGACTCACTGTTGGCCCAGGCACTGCCTTGGAAACTGCAGAACTCAATGGACCTCTGAAATAATTGTGCACAACATGGCCTATGAGACAGACTTGGGTACCGATACACAGCTGCCTTATTTCTTTCTGATGTTCTTGGTCGACTAGAAAGAACTGTAACCTGCTGCCATGGATTTCATTTAGACTTCTCAAAAATTTCTTTGATTCATCCAGCCCCAAAGAACTGCCGACTCCAATCAGAGCCCGTCTCTCCCATGCGGGCCATTCACAGGCCAGGGCTGTTGGGCTCCTGAAGCTGGAAGGATGAATTTTTCCACCTACAGGCCCATTCCTGGGCTCCTTGCTCTTACTGTACGCAGCGGAGACTGGGAGGAAGAGGAGTAGGTAGCACGCGGGGGACATCGGCACAGACAGAATAAGATTCCGGGATATGTTCTGGCAACGTCTAGTCAACTGGGCCGGTCGTATGAGTTTCTTGTGGCTGCTGAGACCATGCCACACGTTGGATGGCTTAAATCAGCAGAAACGTGTCACCTCATGGTTCTGGAGGCTAGACATTCAACATCAGGGTGCCGGCACGGCTGCCCTCCCTCTGAAACCAGCAGAGAAATCCACCCTTGTCTCGCCCCGGCCTCAGCGGCCGGGTGGGCACTGTTTCACCCCAGTGGCTGTCTGCATCATCCCGTGGTACCCCCCGCCCCACCCTGTGTCTGTCTCCACATAGCTGTCTTCTTCTTCTTTTTTTTTCCAATCCACATTATTATTATTTTTTTTAATTGCTATTTTTGGCTGGGCTGGGTCTTTGTTGCTGTGTGGGCTTCGTCTTTGTTGCTGTGTGGGCTTCTTCTCTAGTTGCGATGTACGGGCCTCTCATTGCAGGGGCTCCTCCGGTTGTGAGGCACGGGTGCTAGGGTGCGTGAGCTCCAGTAGCTGGGGCTCCTGGGCTCCAGGGCACAGGCTCAGCAGGTCTGGTGCATGCGCTTAGCTGCTCCATGGACGTGGGATCTTCCCAGATCAGGGATCGCACCCATGTCCCCTGCACGGCAAGGTGGATTCTTAACCATCTGAATGATGGTTAAGGACGGTTAAGATGACCACCCTGGCCATCTTCTTATAAGGACACCAGTCCTATTGGATTAGGGCCACCCTACTCTCCCTGATGGCTCAGCAGGAAAGAATCTGCCCGTAATGCAGGAGTCGCAGGAGACGTGGGTTCGATTCTGGGGTCGGGAAGATCCCCTGGAGAAGGAATGGAAGCCCACTCCAGTGTTCTAGCCTGGGAAATCCCATGGAACGAGGAGCCTGGGGGGCTGCAGTCAGGGGGACACAGTCAGGCACGCCTGAGCACAAGCAGCAGCACACCAGCAGGCCCACATCTTAGCTAAACACACGTGCAACGACCCTATGTCCAAATGAGGTCACGTCCTCAACCACTGGGCTTGGGACCTCAGCCCATCTTCCTGTAGGCAACACAGTTCACGCATTAACAACTGTATCGGCCATTTATATAAAGTTGACAGCCACTGGGATATGAGGTCTCTCTCTCCTGTAAGTTTTTAGGGGTGAAATCCACTTTGGGCTTGACCATGTTAGGGTCGGGTTGCCACTCTGTTATGAAGTATGGAAGACAGACCTAGTATAACAGAAAGTTTCTGACTCTAGGATTCTTTGCTTGATAGTGCTAGCCAAAATGTAACCCTCAGGTCTCCAGAGGCCAAGAAAACAAAGAAACCTAACAAATTGGGTGAGGGTGATGGAACTGCTTGGTGAACAGTTTCTAACCTAAAGGCAGACAGCTCCGTGAGATAAGAATGACATTTTCACTGCTCTCAGGGGAGAATGCAGTCCAGGCATGTATACACACACATAATCCTATTTCAAAACTTTGAATTTTCTATACATAAGCCTCTTATTAAGAAGAGGACCTCAAGAAACCGAGTTTCTGTGGTACTGGAAACATTACGTAAACGGAGGTAAAAATAAGACCTTCTCAGGCCTCTCACTGGGATCAAAAGTAGTCTGACCTCTGGGGCCCTGGTTCCTGAAGCCCATGTTTCTTAAAGAAAAGTCCCACAAAGAGACGATGGCTCCTGCCCCCTTCCTCCCATGTGAGACCTTCGTGTTGAACTCCTGACAATCAGTTTACTTCTGGCTGCAGCTGTGTGATACCAGTAAGTTAGGAACTGCCTGGCTGTGCCGACCAGACACCTCTGAACCCTTGGGCATCTTCACTGTGTGCTGTGCTCAGTCACTCAGTTCTGTCCAACTCTTTAATATGCAGTCGTGTCCACTTCAATATTCTTGGCTGGAAAATTCCAGGGACAGAGGAGTCTGGTGGGCTACATGTGGCCCAGGGGGGTCACAGAGTCGGACATGACTGAGTGACTAAACATCACCAGCTGCGTCAGGGCTGGGAGTGACCTGTGTAGACACTTTGTCTTAGGACATATTTCATTGCGACCCTTTGGACTGCAGACCGCCAGACTCTTTTGGAGGCTTGTGGGATTCTCCAGGAAAGAATACTGGAGTGGGTTGCCATTTTCTTCTCCAGGGGATCTTCCCGACCCAGGGATCAAACCCATATCTCCTATGTCTCTTGGGTTACAGGTAGATTCTTTACCAACTGAGCCATCACTGTGAAGGGATGCAAAAAGCTCAAGCTTTGGCCAGGTGGATGCTGCTGCAAGGATGAATCCGCTGCACCGTGCTGAGCAGAGGACTGGGGCCTCAATCACAATGTCAGAAGATGATGCCGTCCAGAATAAAGCAAAAGCACACTAGAAAGGAAATGCTGGAGTTAAAATGCAGAAGGCAAAATAAAGACAGCCAATTGCCTGTCAGGAAATCTTCCAAGTCTGGCTGGAGAAGGAGGGGGAGTGGCTGAGACGCCTGTGTTGGTACCACTTTTCTGACGCTCCCTGCTGGTTTTCCAGTTGAGTGGCATATAGCATCCTGGTGATATCTGCTCTCAGAACATTCTTCCCCTCGGGTCACCAGCCCAGTGGCTGGGTCCTGGTGAGGTGATGCTGGCTGGTGATGAAGCGTGAAGATGAGAGCTCAGCTCGGATTCCTGTACTCTACTTCCCAGACTCAGCAGCCATCAAAGCACACCCATTTCCCGATGGCTGTTCTGTTTGTTTCCAATGACTGCCAGAACTGTGGTCGACAGGAGAGTCCTCAAACAGCTCAGTCATTTAAAAAGATAAGCCATTCCTTCCCAGTGGTTGGAGACGCATCATATGAGCTTCCCTGGTGGCTCAGGGATAAAAGATACACCTGCCCGTGACTGCCGACACAGGAGACGTGGGTTCAGTCCACGGGCTGCGAAGATCCCAAGGAGAAGGAAATGGCAACTACAGTGTTCTTGGCTGGAAAATTCCATGGACAGAGGAGTCTGGTGGGTTACAGTCTAGGAGGTCGCAGAGTTGGCCATGACTGAGTGACTAAACTTCATCAGCTGAGTCAGGGCTGGGAGTGACCTGTGTAGACACTTTGTCTTTTGACATATTTAAGTTACTTTCATTCTAGTTTTATTGAAATATAACTGACTGTGTAAGTTTGAGGTGTACAAGGTGTTTTGATACACTTACATATTGGAAAATGTTTATCACCATAGCATTAGCTATCACCCTCATCACCTCAGCTCAGTTCAGATCAGTTCAGTCACTCAGTCAAGTTCGATGCAGCACGCCAGGTTTCCCTGTCTGTCACCAACTCCTGGAGCCTGCTCAAACTCATGTCCATTAAGTTGGTGATGTCATCCAACCATCTCAACCTCTGTTGTCCCCTTATCCTCCTACCTTCAATGTTTCCCAGAATCAGGGTCTTAAATGAGTCAACTCTTTGTATCAGGTGGCCAAAATACTGGAACATCAGCTTCAGCATCAGTCCTTCCAATGAATATTCAGGGATGATTTCCTTTAGAATTGACTGGTTTTATCTCCTTGCAGTCCAAGGGACTCTCAAGAGTCTTCTCCAACACCACAGTTCAAAAGCATCAGGTCTTCGGCACTCAGCTTTATTTATAGTCCAACTCTCACATCCATACATGGCTACTGGAAAAACCGTAACTTTGACTAGATGGACCGTTGTTGGCAAAGCGATGTCTCTGCTTTTTAATACACTATTTAAGTTGGACATAGTTTTTCTTTCAAGGAGCAGACGTCTTTTAATTTCATGACTGCAGTCACCCTCCGCAGTGATTCTGGAGCCCAAGAAAATAGAGTCTCTCACTGTTTCCATTGTTTCCCCATCTATTTGCCATGAAGCGATAGGACTGCATGCCATTATTTTTGTTTTCTGAATGTTGAGTTTTAAGCCAGATTTTTCACTCTCCTCTTTTACTTTCATCAAGAGGCTCTTTAGTTCTTCTTCACCTGCTGCCACAAGGGTGGTGTCATCTGCATATCTGAAGTTATTGATATTTTTTCCAGCATTCTTGATTCCAGCACGTGCTTCATTCAGCCAGCGTTTTGCATGATGTACTCTGCATGTAAGCTGAATAAGCAGGGTGACAATATACATCTTTGATGTATTTGTTTCCCAATTTGGAACCAGTCCATTGTTCTATGTCTTGTTTTAACTGTTGCTTCTTGAACTGCAAACAGATTTCTCACTAGGCAGATAAGGTGGTCTAGTATTCCCATCTCTTGAAGAATTTTCCACAATTTGTTTTTCCACAAAAACTTTCCACAGTTTTCCACAGTGAAAGGCTTTACTGCAGTCAATAAAGCAGAAGTAGATGTTTTTCTGGAATTCTCTTGCTTTTTCGATAACCAACGGATGTTGACACTTTGATCTCTGGTTCCTCTGGCTTTTCTAAATCTACTTTGAACATCTGGAATTTCTTGGCTCACATACTGCTGAGACCTGGCTTGGAGAAATTTGAGCATTACTTTGCTAGTATGTGAGATGAGTACAGCTGTATGGTAGTTTAAACATTCTTTGGCATTGCCTTTCTTTGGGATTGGAATGAAAACTGACCCTTTCCAGTCCTGCGGCCACTGCTGAGTTTTCCCAAAGTGCTGGCATGTTGAGTGCAGCTTTTACACAGCATCATCTTTCAGGATTTGAAACAGCTCAGCTGGAATTCCATCACCTCCACTAGCTTTGTTCGTAGGGATGCTTCCTAAGGCCCACTTGACTTTGCACTCCAGGATGTCTGGCTCTAGGTGAGGGATCACACCACTGTGGTTATTTGGGTCATGAAGATCTTTTTTGTATAATTCTTCTGTATATTCTTGCCACTTCTTCTTTGTATCTTCTGCTTCTGTTAGGTCCATACCATTTATGTCCTTTATTGTGCCCATCTTTGCATGAAATGTTCCCTTGGTTTCTCTAATTTTCTTGAGATCCCGTCTTTCCCATTCTATTCTTTTCCTTAATTTGTTTACATTGGTCACTTAGGAAGGCTCTCATCTCTCCTGGCTATTCTTTGGAATTCTGCATTCAGATGTGTATATCTTTGTTTTTCTCCTTTGCCTTTCTTTCTTCTTCTTTTCTCAGCTATTTGTAAGTCCTCTTCAGACAACCATTTTGCTTTTTGCATTTCTTTTTCTTCGGGATGTCTTGATCACAGCCTCCTGTACAACTTCATGAACCTCAGTTTATAGTTCTTCAGGCATTCTGTCTATCAGATCTAATACCTTGAATCTATTTGTCACATCCACTGTATAATGGTAAGGGATTTGATTTAAGTCATCACCTCAAGTGATTACCATCTCCTTTTTGTGGGGAGAACACTGAAAATCTATTCTTTTAGCAACTTTCAAGTATATAATACAGTATGATTATCTGTAGTCACCACACTGCACCTTAGCTCTTCAAAACATATACTCATCTTATAACTGGAAGCTTCTGACTTTTGACCAATTATCTCTCTACTTTCTCCCACTCCCAGCTCCTAGTAACCACCATTCTACTCTCTGTTTCTGTGAGTTCAGCTTTCTTAGACTTCACATGTAAGTGAGATTATACAGTATTTGTCTCTCTGTCCAACTTATTTCACTAAGCATGATGCCCCCAGGGTCCATCCATGTTGTTTCAAATGGAGGATTTCCTTTTGTCTCACGGCTGAGGAAAAAATATCCCCTTATTTCCTTTTCTCCACATCCTTGCCAATACCTTTTATCTGCTGTCTTTTTGATGACAGCCATTCTAAGGAGTGTGAGGCAATATTTTATTGTGATCTTGATATGCATTTCTCTGATTGTAATACTGAGCATTTTTTTACATATTGTTGTTCATTTGTATGTCTTCTTTGGAAAATGTCTATTCACTCTTCTACCTACTTTCAAATTGATCTTTTACACTGAATTCTACAAGCTCTCTGTGTATTTTGGATATTAATCCATTATCAGATATATTACTGGCAAATAGTTTCTCCCGTTCCATAGGTTCCTTTTTCATTTCATTGACAGTTTCTTTTGCTAATCAGAAGCTTTTCAGTTTGATGTAGTTTCACTCACTTATTTTAGCTTTTGTTGCTTGTGGTTTTGGTGTCATATCCAAACAAATCATTGTCAAGACCAATGTCAAGGAGTTTTCACCCATTATGCTTTCTTTCAGGAATTTTAAATTTTCAGATCTTATAAGAATCTTATCCATTCCAAATTCATGTTTCTGAGTGGTGTATAATAGGGGTCCACCCTCATTCTTCTGCATGCGGTATTCAATTTTTTCAATGTCATTTATTAAAGAGACTATCCTTTTCTTATTGAGTACTATTGACCCCCTTGTCAAATATTAGTTTATTGCATATGCAAGGGGTTATTTATGGGCTTTGTATTCTGTTCCATTGGTCTGTGTCTATTTTTATTTCAGTACCATACAGTTTTAATTACTGTAGCTTTGTAGTAGCAAGAATCCCTTAGAAGAAATGGAGTAGCCCTCATACTCAACGAAAGAGTCCAAAATGCAGTACTTGGATGCAATCTCAAAAATGACAGAATGATCTCTATTCATCTCCAAGGTAAGCCATTCAATATCACAGTAATCCAAGTCTATGCCCCAACCACTAATGCCAAAGAAGCTGAAGTTGAATGGTTCTATGAAGACCTATAAGACGTTCTAGAACTAACACCACCAAAAGATGTCTTTTTCATCATAGAGGGCTGGAATGCAAAAGTAGGAAATCAAGAGATAATGTGGAGTAACAGGCAAGTTTGGCCTTGAAGTATAAAATGAAGCAGGGCAAAGTCTAATAGAGTTTTGCCAAGAGAACACACTGTCATAGCAAACATCCTCTTGCAACAACACAAGAGACAACTACACAAGGACATCACCAGACGGTCAACACCGAAATCAGACTGATTATATTCTTTGCAGCCAAAGATGGAGAAGTTCTATGCAGTCAGCAAAAACAAGACCAGGAACTGACTGTGGCTCAGATCATGAGCTCCTTATTACAAAATTCAGACTTAAATTGAAGAAGGCGGTCTCTCCCTGGCCCTCAGATTTGGGCCAGCTTTCTGTGCATGCCCAAGAGCTGTTGGTCCAAGCTCCCTCTCCATGCTGCCATTAGGAGGGATATGCACAGGGACCTGGCCATACATAGCGTGGGGGTGTTTGAAGCATGTGGCTCAATGGGGGTCCCCGCGGGCCAGCTGGGGGGAATCTGTGGGTGAGGTGCTCCCAGTGGCTTGTGGGTAGGCTTCTTGACAAAGGCAGTGATGCAGTTAGTAGGATCTGCATTCCTTTAAAGCCCTCTGAGAGTCCTATCTGCCTCTCTCCCAGGTTGGTAGCATCCTACACAGCTAGGAAGCCGGGCACTCACAGAAGAAGTCACAGGCTGAGAACATCTCTCTTGGACTGAAGCTGTGCCATCTTGGTGGAGGTGGGGTGTTATGGACTGTTTCTCTTATCCACCTCTTATGTTTAAATTCACATTTTTCGCTCCAGTGTGGTGCTAGAACTTCTCCTCTGAAAACCTGGCCTTCTGCAAATGCTCTCTCATCCGTGGGTCAGTGGCTAAGAGTGCTTCCAGGGGCTCCCTGTCCAAGAGTGGCTGAAGCCGGATGACATGTCACTGCAGTGTCCGCAGCCAGGATTAAGGTCTGCATGCCTGCTGCCCAACACATGGATGGGTGAGATTCCTCCTGGATCCAGCCTGGCACTGGATCCCACAGCTCCGACCAAGGCACTTCTGTCCACAAGAATTACAAACAAATTATTGTTGGGGGCAAACACGAGGGATGTCTTATTCTGCCATGATGCTGATGTCACTCCTCCCTATCTTTTTGGATCTCCACAGTTCTTCAAGGTCTGTCCGATATTACAGTCAACTCTGGACCACTTAACCAGCTCCCAGTCAACAGGTTTGCTCAGTTCCTAGACAGACTGTAGGAACTCCACCTACAAGTCTCCTTTTGGTTTTCTGGTGAGACATACTTTTCTAACAGAGAGATTTTGTAAGTTCTTGAGAGCAGAGAATACATTTTACTCATCTGCATGTGCTTGGGCTCCAGCATCAGGCCTGGAATACACAGTGTGTTCAATGAAACTGTGCTGTAAAAAAGGAATGAATGGACAAATAGTTGTGTCAGTTTGAAACTTAAGGGGTTTCATTTCTAGACGCTATTCCTTCCCCTGGCTGGACACAGATGCACTGGAATCCTACACAGTCTTCCAGAGGCGGCCTGGTGTCATCCAAGGACAAAGGGCTCAAAGCCTCATGCTTTTATTGAGAGTTATTCAGAAATGCCAAGCAAAACATCCTGGGATTGCAAAGCATGAACATAATGTGGGTTAGGCTCATGCTTAGGAAAAGCCCTGGAAGCAGCTGCAGGTTGAGAGAGATGATGGAAGTGAGGCTGGAGAGGTAGTGCTGGCCTTTTACTATGGAGATAAGATGCAGTCTGACTAACGCAGTCATCGTTTCATCCTGCGGAGAAGAGTGGTTTGAAGTGGGACGCGATGGACACGTCAGGGGGATACCCGGGTGCTGGCACATCAGCTACCACGGGGCTGTGCACTGGGCTTTAACCTCCTCCACTGGAGGGCTGATGACAGAAGGCTGTATCCTGCCCAGTCTGGGAGTTCAGGCTCTCTGAAACCTCCTTCCTCCTCTCATTCTAAAATCAAACAAAGCAAAACAAAAATGGCCTATAAATTGAGTATCTTCCTGCAAGTGGGTCCAAATCACAGGGCATTTTCTTTTTTAGGTTAGATAGCAAAGGAGCTCATCAATGGTTTTTTTTTATAGGATAAAAGAAAGCTTGGTAGAATTTGAGTAGCCCTAGGACAACTTTCTTTGGTTGTTGCTGTTGTTAAATTAGGTGACTCAGATCACTGACCTCCTTACTTTTACTTCCCGACTCTGCTACCGGTGGTGTCGGCCACAGAGAAACAAACACGTGTTCCGTAGTTTCTAGAGATGGTACTCGGGGGGTGAGCGGGGAATTGGGAAGGGGGAGAGACACTGAGATATTAAATTTGAAAGTAATTTACATCTTTCCAATATTAACTTGGATATATTTGGGGCTTGAATACAAAGGTGGCATACTGTTTTCATTGAAAAGAGGAGGCTTCCAAGAGAGATGTCGGATGTTTGGAAACCTCCGGGCCACCTCCCTCAGAGGCGGGCGAGCACTGTTCTTCTTTCTCCTGAGCACAGTGAACGCTGCGGTCCTTCCTCTAGGCTTGCATTGGGCTCCTCATCAGTTGATAGGTAGTTGGGATACTGTCAAAACATTATAATATGCCAAATTCTGGCCACTGGATTTTCCACGAGACACAGAAAAAACAGGGAATGCAGAACCACATTGAAGGTGCTGACTCGGCTCCACTGCTATGGAGTATTTCCATCGTCCTCTTTGGGATGGAGCTGTTGCTAAGGTCACCAAGTTAAATGACATGACAATCCAGAGCTTCTCCCTGGAAGAAGAAATGGCAACCCACTCCAGTATTCTTACCTGGAAAATCCCATGGACAGAGGAGCCTGGTGGGCTACAGTCTATGAAGTTGCAGAAAGCTGGGTACAACTGAGAGACTAAGCATGCATCAGAACTTCTGAATGATGCTGGGTACTAAATATAACAGTGCTCAGTTATACACATTATTTATATGCTTCCCCAAAGTATTTATTTTATTAGGCTCAGGGTCCACATAGAGCTGGTTAATGGGCTGGACTCCAGGTGAATCCTCTGTTCAGACTCTCAATTCTCCACCTTTCTTTAGAAGAGAAGGCATATGAGTTAACATAATGACTGGGTCCACATGAAATATTAACATTCATCCCCTGATATTTTTCAGCTCTGTAAGAATAAAAATGCACAGGAAAAATCTAATAATGTCTTACAGAGCCTGTAACAAGCCTTTGTCAGCAGAAGGAAAAGTGGCTTCAGAAAAAAACAGCTTCCGGCAATATCAGTGATCATTACAATCGACATCACCATGTGGAGCCTCTGTGCCGGCTGAGGGGGTCCGGAGACGGTGTCATGGACTGGAATCAAAATCATTGATTGATTGATTTAGCAATGCATCTTGTACCCCAGACGACACGGAGGACTGTTGTAAATGCCAAAGTATCCGGATATGGATTTTTCCAGACCTCCTAAATATCAGACACTTCTGAGCTTCTTTCACCATGAGATCACTGATCATAGTCATGTGATGGCAAGCGACGTACTGGGACTCTGCTGGCCTCCAATCGAATGGAGTTTTAATGGCACACTCTCTCAAGTTGACTTTTTTTTTTGTCCTGTAAAGTTGGTTTTCTGCACTCACGAATCTGTATGAATATCTGTGATATCATTTTCTGAATTATTCATGGGTCTGGTGGCTTTCTCGGAGAAGGCAATGGCACCCCACTCCAGTACTCTTGCCTGGAAAATCCCATGGACGGAGGAGCCTGGTGGGCTGCAGTCCATGGGGTCGCTGAGTCGGACACGACTGAGCGACTTCACTTTCACTTCTCACTTTCATGCATTGGAGAAGGAAATGGCAGCCCACTCCAGTGTTCTTGCCTGGAGAATCCCAGGGACGGGGGAGCCTGGTGGGCTACCGTCTATGGGGTCGCACAGAGTCGGACACGACTGAAGTGATTTAGCAGCTGGTGGCTTTCTAGTGCACACTTCTCCTGTTTTCTTGGCTGACCCTGCTGGTAAAAATATCCCTGTTGGCTTGTCCATGATCAATGTTAAATTTGGCTCAATAAAGGCCCCTGAAACATGGCAAACTCGCATAGAGGACAATAGCCCAGTCCAAACTGTGTATTCAGAAGATGGCCCAGGATTCCCCTATCACCAGAGAAGCTAAAGCCGGGCAGGACTGTGGGTTCCCTGTTTCCTGTTTGTGGGGAACAGACTCCGGCCTCCATGACCTTCCCTGAGTTCCAAAGGGCAGATTTGACCAGTTGTTAATCAGGGAGGGGAGGGGATGTGGAGACAATGGAGGAGACCACCTGAGCCCAGATTAAAGGAGTGGAGGCCCCGCCTGCACCTTGGCCCTTATTAGCAGCCCCGCCCCGAGCCACTGCTACAAAACAACTCCTCGTTCCTGCGGGGCTGGGACGCAAAGTTTTGAAGGATAAGCCCACTGTGTCCCCCTCTACCTGGCGAAGCAATAAAGCCATTTTCTACTTCACCCCAAACTCTGAGATTCGCCTCAGCAATAGTGCTCAGAGTCTGAGCTGTGAGCATCCACAGGGACCAGAATCAGGCCAGCAGAGGGACGGGACCAGCTGCATCGGGAAAGGAGGGGCTGTTGGGCCCTGCTTTAAGCCAGCTCCCTCCTTGAAGGGTGTGGGATGAAATGACACTAATTCTCGAAGAACCATGTCAGACCAGCTTTTTCTAAATTCTTAATTTCATATTTGATAGAGGTGTTTCACCATTAACAAACCAGATAAAGGATGAGGAGACCGTCATCAGTTCTTTGATGGGGGAAGGTCCTGAATCTCAGAAAAGGGAAAGAAAACATTGGCCTTGATGGGTTTTGGCTCTGGCATGAGACATGTGGTTAAATCAAACGCACAGTGCAGATGGAGAAGTCAGGGGATTCCAAGCTGTCACTCCCAAACCTACGAGTCACTCAGTTGTGCTCGACTCTCTGTGACCTCATAGACTGTAGCTTGCCAGGCTTCTCTGTCCATGGGATTCTCCAGGAAAGAATCCTGGAGTGGGTAGCCATTCCCTTCTCCAGGGGATCTCCCCAACCCAGGGACTGAACCCAGGTCTCTCAAATTGTAGGTGGATTCTTTACCATCTGAGTCTGGTTTCTCACTTGGGGTTCGTTTTAAACTGCTACTAGAGAACGTTTGTTAATTTTGAGGTGTGATGTTATTATGTCAGTAATATTCATCTTCTGGGGCTTCCCTGGTGGCTCAGTGGTGAAGACTTTTCTTGCCAATGCAGGAGATAGGAATTCGATCCCTGGATCCAGGATCCCCTAGAAAAAGAAATGGCAACCCACTCCAGGATTCCTGCCTGGAGGATCCCATGAACCGATGAGCCTGGCAGGCTACAGTCCATGGGGTCGCAAACAGTCAGACATGACTGAGCGACTAAACAGCATCAAGGATTCATCTTTGGGCAGAGGAACGCTTCCGGGAGTCCTGGGGCAGCTCAAGCGGGAATGTGGAGATGCCCGAAACTTAGCCTTTTGGGGCCGCTGGGAGGAGGACAAGAGGGACTCCGTGGTGAAGACTGTCAGCCATCTTAAGGCAGGATGTGAAATGAGCCTGAACCCTGTTAACCGTCATTAAAGAAAAATCAGGAAACCCCCTCCTCACAGATGGCAAACAAAGACTGAAGAAAACGTCAGGTTATCTCAGTTAGATTAACAATAGCGCCTGTGCCAGCATGTTGCAAGTCCTAATACTTCCACACCTGCATGCTGTAAAGCTAGTTACTAACCAACCCTACTGACTCCAGTATTCCTGGGCTCCCCTCGTGGCTCGGTTGGTAAAGAATCTGCCTGCAGTGCGGGAGACCTGGGTTCGATCCCTGGGTTGGGAAGATCCCCTGGAGAAGGGAATGGCTACCCACTCCAGTATTCTGGCCTGGAGAATTCCACGGACTGTATAGTCCACGGGATTGCAAAGAGTCAAGACACAACTGAGTGACTTTCACTTTCAACTAGTCATGTAGTGGAGGGTTAAAGCCAAGTCCTCCGAAATCATCAGGGTCTTGTCTGGAACCGATTCCCCTTGGACCTGCTAGCATAATAAACTGTACTCCACTGTCTTGAGTGTCTTCCAAGGACTGTTTTGCGACTCTGGATTCTACAACAAGTCAAGATGAGGGAGGTGGGCTTCCCTTGTGGCTCAGTGGTAAAGAACCCAGCTGCCAGTGCAGGAGAGTTTGATCCCTGATCTGGGAATATCCACATGCTTGGAGCAACGGAGCTCCTGAGTCACAGTACTGAGCCACACACCCTGAAGCCTGCAACCGGAGAAGCTCCGCAATCAGGAGACTGTGCACCTTGATTGGAGACTACACCCCCTCGCTGCGCCCAGAGAAAAGCCCGTGCAGCATGAAGACCCAGCACAGTCCAATAAATAAATAAAATAAAAAGAAAAAAAGATCAGGAAGAAGGTGCCCCCTCCCAGGGGCTTCCCTGGTGGCTCAGATGGTAAGGAATCCGCCCGCAGTGCAGGGGACTTGAGGTCGGAAGGAAAGGCAGGTGCCTGAAACTTGTCAGGTCAGCCCCCCCAGTTAGAAGGTGATGATAACGACAGAACCAAGAGAACATACACTACAGACCTTGAACGAAACAAAGGGCTCTGAAAGTAAACCTTTTCTTCAACCAAATAACTCCTTTCCTGCTGCCGGGGTTCTCATCAGAGGTGGTGTGCCTCCCTCAGGTCCCCAAAGCAATGCCCCCTGCCAACAGAAACTTGCTAATCTAATTTCTTCTTTTGCTTTGACTTTAAATTTAATAAAAGCAAGTCAGTCGTGTCCTCAGCCATGCATCAAAATCAGTGATGCTACGTTTATTTAGGGATTCGATACGGGCTCTCCTTGCAGTAGAGAAATAGTAAAGCATGTTTGGTTGGTAATTTTGAGAATGTATCAGAAAATCAATTTCTGATTTCATTCTCATCTTGGTGAAGGAATCACAAAATTTCCTTAATGCAATTATGTATTTTTACAACTCCACTACACACCACTTGACTATAGATTATTAGGGTTTCATGGCATGGAGGATGACAAAAATTAAGTTAGGTGAAGAGAGTGTGGTGTAGTTGTGTTTCTAAAAGCAATCGTTTTGAGAGGAAACCTTTACGCAGTGAGGTTCCCGTGTTGTTGACATCAGGCCTCCCTTGGCGAAATAGCCATGCTCTGTCAACACAAACCATCTTTCGGCAGCAAAAAAATCTATGCAAATATTTAAGGCATTTATTTTATGTTAAAAGAAATATAGAAATATTATGAGAGATTATGCAAAGTGCTCATAGGAAAAACCTGAAGTCGGAAATAAACTTAACAGTTGATAGAAAATGTGTTTTTGCTGTCAAGATGTGAGTTGGAAAGTATCATGATTAAAACTCTATTTTTTCAAGCAATGAATAAATATTTATGATAGGTTTGCAGAAGCAATTTGATATCAGCAGACATTTTATAAATCCAAAGGAGTGCACTTGGGAAGATCCTTTTTGAAGCATCCAGCCCTAAAGTTGGCAGAGTAAACACAACCATATCCTTGGGGGCCTTCCCTGGTGTCTCAATGGTAAAGAATTCGCCTGCCAGTGCAGGAAATGTGGGTTTATTCCCTGGGTCAGGAAGATCCCCTGGAGAAGGAAATGGCAACCCACCCAGTATTCTTGTCTGGGAAATCCATGGACAAAGGAGCCTGGTGGGCTATATTCCATGGAGTCACAAAGAGCCAGACAAGGACTTGGCAACTTAACAGCCATAGCAACAATCCTTTCTGGAACTTGCCTCAGTTGATAGTATTCCCTCTACACCAGGATGTTTTAGGAAATCTTCAATAAGAAATTTTGCATTATACCTTGTGAATAGAATCATTTATTTTTCCCAGTACTTTTGTGCATACGGATTCAGTTGTTTTGACCTGGGGGCGGTACTCTCTTGCAGGACACATTCTTCAAAGTCTGGAGGCCTTTACAGTTCTCGTGACTTGGGGTGGAGGATTGTGTCTGGCATCTAGCGGGCAGAGGCCAGTTGTTCTTGCTTAGTTGCTAAGTCGTCCTTGCAACCCCATGGACTGTGGCCCGCCAGGTTCCTCTGTCCATGGACTTTCCTAGGCAAGAATACTGGAGTATTCTTGGGTTGCCATTTCCTTGGGTTGCCATTTCCTTGGGTTGCCATTTCCTTGGGTTGCCATTCTTGGGTTGCCATTTCCTTCTCCAGTAGAAGCCAACGGTGCTGCCAACGCATAGGACAACCCCTCCGTCCAAACTCTCCCTCCAAAAATTATTTCAGTCCAAAATATCAATAATACTGATGGGCAAAAAGATTATTCTTATTAATACAGTACAGATTATAACACAGATGGTCTCTCTAAACCCTTTCATATCTACTGATCATCTGTAATCATGCCTAGATCATACCTATGTAATCTATGATACACACAGCATCCTCCAGAATCACCACTTCAAAGAAACTCTCACACAAAGATTCCCAATAACAATGCCATTCATTTACTCCACACACTCTTCTGTTACCTACATCCCATGAAAGGACTAAAGTAAAGAGAAGGGAGAGGAAGTGGGTTACCTCTCAAATAGGACCTGGCTGTAGTCATCCAGGAGGGGAGCATGGGTGTGGAGGAAGATGGTGTTGTAGCCCACCAAGGCTACCATCATGATCAGCATCTTCAGCTCATAATTCACACGCAGGAAGACGGAACAGGAGATCAGCCCAAGGATGCAGCTGTATATAAAGTACTGGAACAGGGAAATACATCGGGTGAGTACTGAGGATCTATTCTGAGGAATGCTGGAGCGAGAATTAAAACTGGGGACCACCACCAAGCTCCCTGGGTCAACTCCCAAACTGATCGTGAAAGCGGATGCCTTCTCTGCTCTTTGATCCAGTGGCAAATGACTAAACACACTGGATTTAGACAAGAATTCCTCACGGCACAGCTTGCTCACCCAGCATAGCGTGTTTAATAAAAAATAATCGTGCATATGGTCAAATACTTTTCAAAAAGAATTTTTGGAAATCTATGTTGAAGCCATGTCGTGATAAGCAGATGTCATTTGCTTCTTGAAGATGAAACAATAAGACTCCCCACACATTTATAGATTAAAACAAAGTGACCGTCCACAGGATCTTTTGTGCACTTTCAATGATTTAATTCATTAAGGGGATACAAATCATTACAGGTAGTTCTGTTAAAGGTGTAACAAAGCCCAGGGATTTTATTAAAAGGGCAGTTGTATGTCAGAGGGATTATCTAGAATAAAAAGGACTTAAGAAACTAAAAGTTTTGAACTACGTATACAATAGACAAGCAGCAAGTACCTACTGTATAGCACAGGGTACTCCACACAATATTCTGTGATGACCTGTATGAGAAAACAACCTAAAAAAGAACGAGCATATGTATATGTACAACTGAATCACTGCTCAGCGTACCTGAAGCTAACACAGCAAGGCAAATCAACTAGACTCCAAAAATTAAAATGCTAAACATTCTAAGGAGTGCATAGGCTTCACCAGACTGCTCAGGAATCTTTAGTCGAGATGAAGAATGACAACAAAGATGACTGAGAATAAATTAAAGCACCATATAAAGTAAAACAAAGCTTCCCAGGTGGCTCAGTGGGTAAAGAATCTGCCTGCAATTCAGGAAACGTGGGGTCAATCCTCAAGTTGGGAAGATTTCCTGAAGGGGGTAGCAACCTACTCCAGGATTCTTGCCTGGAGAATCCCATGGACAGAGAAGCCTGGTGGGCTACAGTCCATGGAGGTCGCAAAGAGTCTAACATGACTGAAGCAATTGAGCACACACACACAGAATAAAACCAACAAACAAGATTTAACATATGTTGAGAATCAATTGGCCGTAGATATGAGGGTTTACTTCTGAGCTCTCACTCCTATTCCATTGGTCTGCATGTTTTTCCTTACTCTAGTTTCACGTTGTCTTGCATACTGTAGTTTGATAGTAAAATTTGAAATTGAAAAACAAAAAACTAAAAGCTTTGAGCTTTGTCCAGGGGATCTTCTCTGGTGGCTCAGATGGTAAAGAATCCACCTGCAATGGGGGAGACCTGGGTTCAATCCCTGGGTTGGAAGATTCCTTGGAGGAGGGCATGGTAACCCTCTCCAGTATCCTTGCCTGCAGAATCCCCCTGGACAGAGGAGCGGGCTACAGTCCATGGGGGTCACAGAGAGTCAGACACAACTGAGCAAGTAAGCACACAAAAATCTTCGATCCCGGTGAGTCGTGAGTACCCTGGAAGCGGACAGGCACCCGAAGAAAGCGAAGACCCCAGTGTGAGGGGGAGGCCGGGCATGGTCCACCTTCTGTGGTTCATGGGAGGGAACCGGCAGGCCCGCCTGTGTGGGCACGCTTCTGTTAACCACAATGGACATCATCAAGACAGCACAGCCCTGGACTCAATCGTGCTCCAACTGGTCACCAGCTGCGTCCCTTCAGGCCAGTGGCCTGACTTGCCTGTGTCAGTGTCCTCCTCTGAAAAATGAGGGCAATAATGTCCTTCTTCTAGATCACTGAGGAGAGCACGCAAAGCTTGGAGCTCACCGCCCTGCAGGCCAGGGGGTGCCCACCAAGTGGAAACGGTTTCCGTTCTTACAAAGCCTCTGTCTGCTGGATCAAGAGGCTGGCTTAAAGAAGGGTGAGCTACCATCTCAGCGTTACTGCAGCAGAAGCAGCTCTCAGTCAAGTCGAATCATTTCAATAAAACAGATCCAACTGATGTTTGATAAATCCTGCCTTTAAGAAACAGCTCAGGGTGTAAGCTGCTCCATTTTAGTTTCATTATAAGGGATACACCATGTATAAACTGCTTATTTTTGTCATTCTAGCTCTTTTATTTCCCCAGCCAAGGTCATTTACAGTCAGCCCTGGGTGAGAGTTGGTCTGTAAAGAAGGCTGAGCACCAAAGAATTGACGCTTTTGAACCGCGGTGCTGGAGAAGATTCTTGAGAGTCCCTTGGACAGCAGGGAGATTAAACCAGTCAATCCTAAAGGAAATCAGTCCTGATATTCATTGCAAGGTCTGATGCTGAAGCTGAAGCTCCAATACTTTGGCCACCTGATGCGAGGAGGTGACTTACAGAAAAAGACCCTGGTGCTGGGAAAGACTGAGGGCAAAAGGAGAAGGGGGCAGCAGAGGATGAGATGGTTAGATAGCATCACTAACCTCAATGGACATGAGCTTGAGCAAACTCCAGGAGGTAGTGGAGGACAGAGAGGCCTGGCATGTTGCCGTCCATGGGGTCGCAAGGAGTTGGACACAGCTTAGCGATTGAACAACAACAACTGGGAAAGGCTGCTGATACCAGTGCCTCAGTCCTGTTCTTGGGGAAGAAAGGAAAGCGGAAGAAACAGGCTGCAGCGTTCCCACCAGTGTGCTCCCTTCCCTGTGAAAGGCACCCTCGCAGCATCGATGCAGATCCCTACCATGACGACTGAGACCTGGAATCTCAGCTTCGGAAGGAAGACCAGCAATTAATTCCCTGGAGACCCACAACTATCAGGTCAGTCCTTGGGAAGGAAAGCACCCCTCGGCCGGGAGCCATGATGGGCGGCAGCAGGCTTGGGGATGCTGAAGGTCTGTAAGCACAGTTTCCTTGGCAACAATGACCTCATGTCAGTTCTGCACTGTTCTGACCACTGACCCTTTTAACGACAGAGAACAGGAAGAGGAAAGGAGCCTAGGAAACACATCCTGATGGGCCAGTTGAGCTGGTGGAGAGGAACTGTGGAATCCAGAGTCTGGGAGAGAGAAGGGCTTCCCTGGTAGCTCAGCTGGTAGAGAATCTGCCTGCGATGCAGGAGACCCCTGTTTGAGTCCTGGGTCGGGAAGTCCTGGGGAAGGGATAGGCTACCCACTCCAGTATTCTTGGGCTTCCCTGGTGGCTCAGCTGGTAAAGAATCCACCTCCAATGTGGGAGACCTGGGTTCAATCCCTGGGTTGGGAAGATGCCCTGGAGAAGGGAAAGACTACCCACCCCAGTAATCTGGCCTAGAGAATTCCATGGACTATATAGTTCAAGGGTTTGCAAAGAGTCAGACATGACTGAGCGACTTTCACTTTGGGTACTTTTCACTTTTGGGACAGAGAGGATGGGCACCACCGATTCAGTCTCCCTAAAGCAAAGGGTGAGGTGGCCTGGGCCTTGACACCAGCCTCATTTATAGCGCACTGTGCCATTATTACCTTGCTGTTCAGTTGCTAAGTCAAGTCCGACTCTTTGCAACCCCAGGGACTGCAGCACACCAGGCTTCCCTGTCCCTCACCATCTCCCAGAGCTTGCTCAAACTCAGGTCCATTGAGTTGGTGATGCCATCCAACCATCTCATCCTCTGCCGTCCCCTTCTCCTCTTGCCCTCAATCTTTCCCAGCGCCATGGTCTTTTCCCTTTTCCACCAGGGTCTTTTATTACCTTAATGACTTAAATTACTTATGTACATACTTAATGAGTAAGTATCGTCCTTAGGGGGCGGGTGGGGTGTGAGGCTCAGTGACACGTGGGCATCAGTACTGGGACCACCTCTGAAGGCAGCTCAGGGAGCCCTCCAACTGTCTGAGGGTCCTCAGGGGGCCTCCTTGCCTGTGGGCATGTGCCCAGCAACCTGACCGGGCAGGTGTCTTTCTGGTGAATCAAATAAAACATGGGCTTGTACTTTTTCTGTCATCTTTTTTTTTAGTTCATTTTGGGGCCCATCCACTATTAGATTTTTCAAAAGCATCTGTCCTTACCAAGAGTTAGAGAATCCTTGCTCTTTAGTCAGCAGTCACGCTTGTCTTACAAAACTGTTCCAAAAAAGCCATGAAATCACCTGGCACCTGGCAAGGTTCCCACTCAGGATCTCACCCTTCCACTCACAAAGGAGCTCATTGGTCCAAATCATTAAAGGTGTGCCTGTCCTCTGAATAGGTGACTGAAGGTAAGGAGGATGACAAGGCCTGCTTTAATAATGCCCGTGAAGACTGAAGCATGTAATGAAAGCAGAGAGCACAGAGCAGTGCGTGGCCCACGTGAAGCCATGTGAATTGTGCTTTTATTGTTATCAAGTGGGGCTGTGTGCAAGACTTGATTTTAAAAAGGATTTTGCTGCTGAAACTATGCTGAAAACAATGATTAGAATTCAGGCTTTCGATAGTTCAGCCTGAGTGAATGAGGAGCGGAATTTGGCATTGTTCAGTCGGTCAGGCAAGTCTGACTCTCTGTGACCCCATGGACTACAGCGCGCCAGGCTCCCCTGTCCTTCACCATCTCCTGCAGTTCATTCAAACACATGTCCGTTGAGTCGATGATGCTGTCCAGCCATCTCATCCTCTGTGGCCCCCTTCTCCTCCCGCCTTCAACCTTTCCCAGCATCAAGGTCTTTTCCAATGAGTCAGCTCCTCGTATCAGGTGGCCAAAGTACTGGACTTTCAGCTTCGACATCAGTCCTTCCAGTGAATATTCAGAATTGATTTCCTTTTGGACTGACTGGTTTGATCTCTTTGCTGTCCAAGGGACTCAAGAGTCTTCTCCAGCACCACAGTTCAAAAGCATTGATTCTTCGGTGCTCAGTCTTCTTTATGGTCCAACTCTTATACCCATACATGACTACTGGAAAAACCATAGCTTTGACTATACTGTCCTTTGTCAGCCTAGTGATGTCTCTGCTTTTTAACACACTGTCTAGTGTGGTCACAGCTTTTCTTCCAAGGAGCAAGTGTCTTATGAACAAGGTATGATGGGGATGGCTCTGAGGCACATCCTCCTTCCAGGGGTTGATGGACCAGGTAACGACATCCATCCAAGGAGAAGGAGCCAGACCACACAGGGAGTTTGAATCTTTCTCTAAAGAAGAGGGCTCCAAACTGCCCATGGTGAGGTCACAGCTAGTAAACCCTCGTCATGAATCTCGTCCCTCACACAACTAAAATAGAAAAGATGCTGCCTAATGCTCACTGGGTTCGCAGTACTGCTGAAAATGAAGGCCAGGACCCCAGGGAAAAGGGATGAAGCTTATGTTGTCCTCTCTTCCTGAGCCTACGGGGACCCTGTTATGGACTTTGGACAGCTGGCCACTGAAACAGTCATGGCTTAAAGAGCACCAGATGCCCCTACTCTCTGTACACAGACCTTTGAGCATCCCAGAAAACTGAAATAATGATATGGCGAAAAGGATCAATGCCTAATATCAAGGGGATAAATCAACAAAAGCAAAGTGAAGAAAGGAGACTTTACTGCTATATTTGATGGAGTTTAAGAAACTAGTAGAAAAATTTAAAAATACACATCTTAAGTGACCAATTTCCATGAGTCTGGAATAGTTCATCTAGCATTCCTGAAGCTATGGGAGACAAACTAAATGTATGTTACTTTCAGTAACATACTCAAAATCATTTTTTTTCACACAAAATTCATAGAAGAAAGAAGTCGTTAAGCAGTAAATAACTAATTTAGTTCTTTTCACTTAAAAAGACTGATGTGTTAGTAAGTTTTGGAATTTCAATCTAGGCCCTTCTGGACCTTGGTTAAAATGGGTTGTTAGTAAAGGTTATTTGAGATATAATCACTGGATGGCATTTGCAGCTGAAGAAGAAATATGAGCTTCAGACCCAGAGTCAGGAAGCTAATTCATGGAGCAGTTAGTGAAATCTGTAAGCAACACACCCAGAAATTCAGTGACATACAACTGAAGCGACATGCTGGGGTGCCCACTGTGAAACGTTGTGCCAAGATAAACTGGTGCTGTCGCTATGCAGAACAGTATGGAGGCTCCTCAGAAAACTAAAAATGCCACATGGTCCAACAATCCCACTCCTGGGCCTATATCCAGACAAAACTATAATTCAAAAGCACACATGCTCTATTTATAGTAGCCAAGACATGGAAACAACTTAAATGCCCATCCATACGTGAATGGATAAAGATGTGGTGCATGGATACACCATGGAATACTACTCGGGCATGAACAGGATGAAACGATGCCATTTGCAGCTACGTGGATGCACCTGGAGATGATTATACTAAGTCAGTCAGATTATTCTAAGTCAGATCATCACCAAGATGATCATTCTGAAGTAAGTCAGCCAGAGAAAAATGAACACCAGATGCTATCGCTTATATGAGGAATCTAAAATATGATGCAAATGAACTTATCTACAAAACCCAAACACACTCACAGACACAGAACACAGACTTAACGGTTGCCAGGGTGGGAAAGGTTACATGGGGAGTTTGGGGTTAGCAGATACAAACTAGTATGCATAGAATGGATAAACAGCAAGGTCCTATTGTAGAGCTTGGGGGATTATATTCCACATCCTGTAATAAGCCATAATGGAAAAGAATATATATGTAATAAACCACGATGGAAAAGAATATATATCTGTAAAACTGAATCACTTTGCTGAACACCAGAAACTAACACAACATTGTAAATCAAACATAAGTCAGTAAAAAGAGGAACATGTAGCATTAAGGGAATAAGGCACAAAGTCATCTGTGAGAGCCTCAAAAGGCCATGGGAAGTTTGTCCTTGTGGTCTAATCAGTTTCCACTGGCTGGGAGTTTTCCATCAAAGGCTGGCAATTTTTACCCCGTCAGGACAGACTCAGGTACAGAATCTAAACAAGGAGAATAAAGTCTACGGCGGAAGAGGAAGTGGAAGGCACGCCACTGAATCGGTGACAGCGCACAGGAAAACAATAAAAACAGTAAGAACCAGGGAGATGTGCTTACCGGCAGGAAAAACAAATTTTGCGCACGCAGAATCGCTGCCTGGTTACTTGCGCCAGAAAGACTCGCGTTGGACGCGTTGGCAGTCGGAAGAATTGTTTCCTCTGAGTCACTCAGGAAAAACTGCAAAGAAAATGTTGCTGCAATGAATCAGTGCAAAGCAGAGTAAAGGGTGAGCAGGTGGGGGCTCAGCTTACTAAGGACATGTTTCTTCGGCTCATTGAACAGCATTGTGGGGACTGTTCAGCCTCTTTGCTTCTCTGCTAATCCCTTCATCTTCTCTTTGAGGTTTTGAAAATCTCTATCGAATAAGTAAGGAACTCTTGCTGTGCTCCACATTGCACAGTGAATTCCAGAACTCCCGGACTGATGCTAAGGGAAAGAGAGGCACCTCTGTTAAGCAGGAATTTAGAATGAACCAAACACAGGGAAGAGAGCGTGGTTAGAATGACGGAGGCTGTCGTCGCCACGCGCACACAGTCAACTCTCCTTCACGAGATGGGGTCTTCACTCTGTGTTTCTGCAGTATCTTCAACAAACGCATCAGTGGAGTCTCCTGAATTTTGTATCTTAAAAAAATAAATTAATTTTACAGGAAACATGCAATAGCTGACACCAACATTTGCCTCTACTATTTGTGAGTGCTTGGCAGTTCAGGATCACCAGGGGTAAAACGAGAGAGAAAGGATGCTCTCAGGACTATTGGAAAGGCGGTCCTGATTTAAAAAGGAAGCAATCCTGAGAAAATAAATAGGATTAGCTCTTACAGGTGCTTTCCCACTGGCTCAGCAGTAAAGAATCTGTCTACAAAGCCGGAGATGCAGGTTTGATCCCAGGGTCAGGGAGATCCCCAGGAGAAGGAAATGGCAACCTACTCCAGCATTCTTGCTTGAGAAATCCCACGGACAGAGGAGCCTAGAAGGATACAGTCACAAAGAGTTGGACACGACTTAGGACTAAACAACAACAGCGGGTACCAACAGCAGCACCCAGAAGGAAAGGGCCAGTCAGTTAGCAAGGGAGGAAAAACTCAGTCTCTTTCTTTCTGTTTCTCTCTCCTTCGCTCACCCGCTTTCCTCTGTTTCTCTCTCTGTCTCTCTCCTTCCTGGAGAAGCTGCCATACAGCTTGCTTAGGATCAGTCACTTTCTATCCTGTGACTGCGGGTCAGACAACTATTCAGTGAAGATGAAGCCGAGAATCGCGGGCCAGGTTCTCTTATGAAAGATATCCCTCTCCTCCATGAAACGAGGCTAGGCTTTCTGCGCAGGGCTCACCATCCATGCTCAAGGTCTAGAGGGGAAAGCTTCCTTGCACAGTTGCTGCCACTGCTTTTGTTTGTCCCTTTGATGGCGGGCTTCTTGTCAAACAAGCAATTTACTTAGGTAAATAAGAAGGCATTTGTTTAATATATTGTTGAGAACATTTCCTCTCAGATTCCAAGAATGGTTCTAGACACAGAGTTTCTGCCCATTATATATTTTGATAAAATGCTGCAAAATACTAATTTAAAAGTCAAATAAATGTAGATTTCTTTATTTACGAATTGCTGTTGTTTGGTCGCTAAGTCGTGTCCAACTCTTTGCGATCCCATGGACTGCAGCATGCCAGGAGATATTACTATTTACTATTAATACTAAATAATTTATCAAAAATGTTACAAACCCTGGATGAAATATAAATGTGCTGATTATTTGGGAAAAATATAACGGGAAAAAATGGAGTAATTGCTGGCCAAATACAAGACTCTAAAATGTAAAAATTTAGATTTGACACATCCAACACACATTTGATTTAAATATTAAAGGAAACAACAAATAGAAGGAATCCGTTTAGATTGATAGGTTACTAGTCTCAGGAATCTGAGATCTTAAAATAATTAAAGAAAAGCCCTTCTTAATTATATCAGCATAAAAAGAAGAAAATAAATGAGTAATAATATATCCTGTGAAAGCTTTGTCTTGCAGGAAGGCTCTGCAATAGTAGGATGGTTGAACTTGAAAAGCAGTGGAGAGCTTTAATCACCGCATTCAGGAATGCTTCATTAACCCCCTTCAGCTACTTTTTTCTAGTGTTTAATTAACTACCCCTAAAATCAAGGCCTCCTCGTCCTGTCTCTGCGGCTTCAGACTGCAGTTTGGAACCAATTTTCCTCTTCCGTCTCCTTAGCCACTTGAAAATAACAAACTCCTAATTACAGCCAGGCCAGGCTTGAGGGTTATCAGTCCCACATCCGTCTTCCTCCTGGGTTAAGGTGCCACAGTCTTCTGCACAGAATGCATTTCTAGTTTCATAATTATTTGGGGGAACTCCTCTCTGGACCTATTTTAGTATTTCTACAACCTTTGCCCTAGTTGGGAAAATGGTATTCTCATCCCAGACAAGATATCTCAATTAAGTGCATATTTTTAGCCCTTCTTCCAAATGTTCCATTTCCCAGACAATGTAAAGCATCTCAGAATTATGTTTTTCAAGTAATATGAAATTGTGAACGTGCAATTTAATACCGTGCTTGTGCCCAATAACATCATTGCTTGTCATTTGGTTGGAGTTAGAAGTAATTAACCAATTAGAATTAGATTATCAATTAACCACTAAGGAAATGGCAATCCACTCCAGTACTACTGCCTGGAAAATCCCATGGACAGAGGAGCCCGGCAGGCTGCAGTCTATGGGGTCGCAAAGAGTCGGACACGACTGAGCGACTTCCCTTCCCTTCAAAGAATAGCAAGAAGAGATAAGAAAGCCTTCTTCAGTGATCAATGCAAAGAAATAGAGGAAAAGAACAGAATGGGAAAGACTAAAGATCTTTTCAAGAAAATCAGAGATACCAAGGGAACATTTCATGTAAAGATGGGCTCAGTAAAGGACAGAAATGGTATGGACCTAACAGAAGCAGAAGATATTAAGAGGAGGTGGCAAGAATACACGGAAGAACTGTACAAAAAAGATCTTCACAACCCAGATAATCCTGATGATGTGATCACTAATCTAGAGCCAGACATCTTGGAATGTGAAGTCAAGTGGGCCTTAGAAAGCATCACTACGAACAAAGCTAGTGGAGATAATGGAATTCCAGTTGAACTGTTTCAAATCCTGAAAGATGATGCTGTGAAAGTGCTGCACTCAATCTGCCAGCAAATTTGGAAAACTCAGCAGTGGCCACAGGACTGGAAAAGGTCTGTTTTCATTCAACTAAGGTCCGTCTAGTCAAGGCTATGGCTTTTCCTGTGGTCATGTATGGATGTGAGAGTTGGACTGTGAAGAAGGCTGAGCGCCAAAGAATTGATGTTTTTGAACTGTGGTGTTGGAGAAGACTCTTGAGAGTCCCTTGGACTGCAAGGAGATCCAGCCAGTCCATTCTGAAGGAGATCAACCTTTGGATTTCTTTGGAAGGTATGATGCTAAAGCTGAAACTCCAGTACTTTGGCCACCTCATGAGAAGAGTTGACTCATTGGAAAAGACTCTGATGCTGGGAGGGATTGGGGGCAGGAGGAGAAGGGGACGGCAGAGGATGAGATGGCTGGATGGCATCACGGACTCGATGGATGTGAGTCTGAGTGAACTCCAGGAGATGGTGATGAACAGGGAGGCCTGGCGTGCTGTGATTCATGGCGTCGCAAAGAGTCGGACACGATTGAGTGACTAAACTGAACTGAACTGAACCATGGCTAACTCTGTGTCTAGGTGGCTCACAAAGCTGGGCTATTTTATAATTATTCTCTGGGCAGTTTCTCGGAAAAGGTGCAAAATTTTGGGAGGCATCACGTGATGAAAGTGTCAAAATGTCAGAAAAAAATGGCAGAGGATTTGAGCTTCTCAGACACGGCTTTGAATAGCCAGCTGGGAACGAAAATGGAACAAAACACACAGAGGTCTCTAGCTATTTGATACCCCAAACCCTATATGTGGAAAAAAAAAAGATGTCCTGGTAATATCTCACAATTCATTTTAAATAAAGCTGACCTGGACATTTTGTCATTTATGTTAGGGTGCGCATGTATGCTAAGTCGCTTCTGTTGTGTCCAACTCTTTGTCACCCTCTGGACTGTGTCAGGCTCCTCTTTATACGGGACTCTCTAGGCAAGAATACTGGAGTGGGCAGACGTGCCCCCTCCTGGGGATCTTCCCCACCCAAGGATTGAACCTGTGACTCTTATGTCTCCTGCATCGGCAGGCGGGTTCTTCACCACTAACGCCACCTGGGATGCCCATGGTAGCGTGTTACTGCCACTGCTAAGTCGCTTCAGTTGTGTCTGACTCTGTGCGACCCCATAGATGGCAGCCCACCAGGCTCCTCCGTCCCTGGGATTCTCCAGGAAAGAACACTAGAGTGGGTTGCCATTTCCTTCTCCAATGCATGAAAGGGAAAAGTGAAAGTGAAGTCGCTCAGTCGTGTCCGACTCTTCGGGACCCCATGGACTGCAGCCCACCAGGCTCCTCCATCCATGGGATTCTCCAAGCAAGAGTACTGGAGTGGGGTGCCACTGCCTTCTCCGACGTTAGTGTGTAATGAGAGGTAAAGAACACCATCCCTACTGACCCTGGCTCTTACAAGAGCTCTGAGACTTCAGCTCGGGAGAAACATTAGTGACTGAAAATCCACACGGAGGCTCAGCATGAAGGGGCCCGTCCACACAGTCAGGAGCAGAGGGCGCTGGCGGGGGCCTCGGTCCTCACATCACCCCTGCAGCTTCTCTGTCTCTCGAGGGAAAGCAGGTGATGGCAGGTGGTGACAGAAAAGCAGTTGAATAAGGGCTGTTTACCACTAGCTGGAAAAATCCAGGGCAAACCAGGAGTTTTTCCCTGCTGTAAAGGGACTGGGCATCAAAAAGAAAATGAGAACCTTAAACACATTATCCAAAGTGGAATGAGCCAGACACAAAGAAACTAACAGCATGTCATCTCACGTGTATCAGGTTTTCTAGGGTGGGCAAGTTCATCGTGGCAGAAAGCAGAGTAGACCTTACCAGGGGCTGGGGGTGAGGGGAAGTCACTGTTCCCGGGAACAGAGCTTCTGTGCCAGACGATGACCAAGTTCTGGAAATGGAGAGGGTGAGCGGAGCACAAAGCTGCAGATACACCAAATGCCCCGAAGGTACACTCGACCGCGGTTAAAATGATAGACTCTGTTATACATACAGAGTTTCCCCAAAGGAAAAGCAACAAGCACCGAAAACAGAAAAAGCCGGGGGGCGGGCAGGGGAGGGAAGAAAAGGAAAGCATTTTTTCCTTTACCCTAAAAGAACACTCCAACATCACAGGAGCCACAGAAGAGGGTCTGAACGTGCTGTGACTTTAAAATGATGACCTTCCCTGAACAGAAGTACATCTTCTTCCCGGTGACTTAGGGCTTCCCAGGTGGCTCAGTGGTAAAGAGCCCAACTGCCAACGCAGGATATGCAGGAGACGTGGGTTCATTTCCTGGGTCGGGAAGATCCCCTGGAGGAAGAAATGGCTACCCACTCCAGTATTCTTGCCCGGAGAATCCCATGGACAGGGAAGCCTGGCGGGCTACATTTCATGAGGTTGCAGAGAGGTGGACACAACTGAGCAACTGAGTATGCGCACACCCAGTGCCTTAAGGAAAGCTTGCTCAGGAAGGCAGCCCCTGCCCTAAGCCCTGAACAAAAGAGCTGCTCTTCCCCTTGGAATGTTAGTCCAGGGCCTGGATTAGCTTCACTGGGTTAATCACTGCTGCTGCTGCCGCGTCACTTCAGTCGTGTCCGACTCTGTGTGACCCTATAGACGGCAGCCCACCAGGCTCCTCCGTCCCTGGGAAATGGCAAAGCTACAACTTGGGAGTAGGGCTGTTAGTCTAGAAATTGTATTCTTAAAAGAAGTACCAGGATAAGTTTAAAAGCTCTACGGCATTTAATAGTAGCCTCCCTAGGGATGGAGATTTTTCAGGTAGGGCTAGGAAAAAATAAGCACAGGCTTACCACCGAGAGCGTCTAACCATATACAGGTAAAGACTGGTACCCACCTCCCCAGTGGGAGGAGCCATCTTTCTTGAATGTGAGCGAGGGTCCTGGAGCCCACTTCCCTTGCCTGGCACCCCATGGGGATGCGTGTGACCCCAGGGAGGTCACAGCACCCCGCAGTGGGGCTAGGAACACCGGACCTTGTGTCTGCCTATGCAGTCAAAACTCAAGTGGCTGGGGACCTAGTAACTGGAGAACATTTCTCTGTAAGTCATCAGATGTGATCAGAGACAGCAACTGATGGACCAGTCCTTCCTGTGATGAATAAGAGATGATAGGAAAACCCACTAACTATGGAAATTATTTCTTCTCTCTACCTGTTGGATTTTGTACTGTTTTGTGATACTTTCTTGAAACAAAAATAAGAGCCTCTGGATGGGGAAGAACCACTAGATTCATCAGGTATCAAGAAAAATAATGGACAGGAACAAGGAACTTAAGTCTTTTCCTTGCTCCAAGGCTCCCGTCCTACAGGAGGCAGCCCAGGTGCACTGAGCCTCATTTCATTCTTTCTCAAAGTTGATCCATCAGACTTTTATTGTGTCTTCCATAGACTTCTCTACCGCACTTGGCAACGCACTTCTTTCTTTTTGAGGAAGGAAAATGACACTGGAAGACATATTTTGGGTACACAAAATGCATTTCTTCACACCAAAGGGATTGCAGTTACTATGAAAGTGAAAGTCACTCAGTTGTGTCTGACTCTTTGCGACCCCACGGACTGTACAGTCCATGGAATTCTCCAGGCCAGGATACTGGAGTGGGTAGCTGTTCCCTTCTCCAGGGGATCTTCCCAGCAGTTACTGTAAAAATGTGCTAATCAGTGGCTTCCTGGTGGCTCAGATGGTAAAGGATCTGCCTGCAATGCAGGAGACCCAGGTTCTACCCCTGGGTGGGGAAGGTTCCCTGGAGGAGGACATGGTAACCCACTCCAGTATTCTTCCCTGGAAAATTTCACAGACAGAGGAACTTGGTGGGCTATAGTCCCTAGGGTCCCAAAGAGTCAGAGCTCATCAAAGACAGTGACTGAACTGCCTGTCAATCACTAATTATCCTAGGAGAAATACAACTAGCTTTCACATCAGATTTGTTTCCCATTTCAATTCTGTCTTTTAAAAATTAGGTGATGAATCCTGGTTTTATAAGGTCAAACTGGATTCCATAAAACAAATGTTTTCATTCCTTCATTCTTCTCGCATTTAGTAACTGTGGAATGGCCCTTCCTTGTATAGAAGGTGCTTTCCTGGGATGCAAGGGAAAAAAAAAAAAAGACCTTGCCATCAGGTGTGTGATGTTGTGTTAAATGTTGCGTCAACTTTCAGGATGCGTGCACAGGTGAGCACACAGGTGAGTGAACGAACACTTGTGTGAACACCTGTGTGAACACTTGAAGGGATGTGTGCTGTGTTTAGTCACTCAGGTGTGTCTGACTCTTCGTGATCCTTTGGACTGTAACCCACCAGACTCCTCTGTACGTGGGATTGTCCGAGCAAGAATACTGGAGTGGGTTGCCATTTCCTTCTCCAGGGGATCTTCCTGACCCAGGGATCGAACCTGGGTCTTCTGTGCCTCCTGCACTGGCAGGTAGATTCTTTACTCAATGAGCCATCAGGGAAACCCTCCAAAGGGATGAAGAAGCTTAATGATAAGGGCTGGGGGGCACAGGACACACACTTGGTGTATTAGAACTCCCCAGAGCTCTAGCTTGTGTTGTCCTTCAAGGATGCTCTGCTTCTCCCTGCGCCACCCCCCTTCATGGGGAAGTCCACTCTTTCCAAGCTGTTCCCCTACAGCTCGCTTCACCGAGCTCTTCCTGGAGCCGGCTGGCTCTTTTCCCAGAGAGCTGGCCCCGAGAGCAGCAGGGCTAACGCACACATGCTTGCTACGGAGTCCAGCGTGAGGAACCCGCGTTAGGAGACGCCCGTTTCTCCAAGGCTCCCGCCAGCCCCCGTGTCCCTGTCCATCTTCCTCTGCAGTGATGTACTCACACGCCATAGCCAGCGGTGCTGCGCGTGCGGGAAGGCTGGAGTCCAGCAGCCAGTGCCCCACTGCTGAAGGGCTCCTCCAGGAAAGGCTAGTCTTCAGTCCTGCGTCTCACACTCCTCTCCAGGAGGCCACCCCCACTGCCAACTCTGCTGACTGTGCTGGGGCCACAGTTACACTCTCCTTGCGTCGTCACACAGAGAGGCCTCGGGCGGCTGTCGGGATGCCTCAGGCTGATGGTGGCCAACATCCCCTCCAGCCCTTGAGATCTGAAATCCCTCTGGAGTAGGATTGTTCTCGAGGGAATTTCCTGTCCAGATCAGGTACCATGTCCCAGCTCTTCCCTGGTCAGTCCTGATGACGCCTTTGTTGGAATGGGGGGAGTCTGGGGGGAGGGCCGGGATGGTGGAGTTGCCATGGTGAACGTGACACAGCAGGACAACGCCACACAGGAACCCCCAAGACCAAGGGCCAGCTGGTCCTCGGGAAGTCTTCTGTCTACACGGACTTGACTGCAGAGCCCTTTCTCCCAACAGACACCGTCAGTTCTTACTGCACAGGCCCAGCTGGGGCAGCCTCTTTGCAAGCTGAGCTCTGAGGCTGAGCAGGTGCATACCAAGAAAACAGTAGTTGCAGGGACACCCCTCAATGGCCCTTGCCTTGGGAGAAGCCCTACCTTAGGGCTTGCACTTCTCAGTGGAGCTAGAGGGTGCTGGGCTGTGTAGTCAGGGGAAGCGGGAGGAGCCAGCACAGCTGTTAAGCCCACGGGAGGACACCCGGGAAGGCACACTATCCCCGCCCTGATGGACAGGAAGAGGAAGAAGGGAGGGAAGCTGGTGCTTGTCTGCCACCTTCTTCCCGGGTGTCCTTAAGGCAGACTTCGAGGCAGAGTGAAGGAGAAGAGGGGGCCAGTCCACCCCGGCCATTGCTTCCCCAGCCCATCTGCCTTCCAGTTGGCATCACCCTCACCTGAATCTCCAGATGCATCCATACAAACCGTGTGACCCATGGTATAACATTCAGGACAGATCTCAAGCAAACCGTCAAGGTCCCTGCCTACTTCTTCAGCCTTACTTTTTGCTGCTTCTTAGGACACATTTCTCTCTTTGTCCTGATGCTAAATGTCTGCCCTCCTGATCTTCCTTCCATCATCTGGTGAAAACTACTTGTGTCCATTTTCAGAATTCCATCCTGCCGGCCCGGCTCCCCTGTCCTTGCCCCGCCCCTCACGCTTCCACTGTCAGACTCTTTCATAACCTCTTACCCAGCTGTCAGTCTCCTAAATTTGGCCATAAACTCTGGGGAGACAAACTCGCTTTGGGTTCCAAGGATCTAGTGAAGTACCAGGTGCACATTTATGGTCAATATATGTTCTTCCTTTTTTGTTGAGTGAACGCCTGGTGGTCAATGGTGATTACGTGAGAATAATAAAAAGGATGTGTCTTAATCGTCACTGATTACCGAAGTGTCTGCTTTTAAGGATATAACACTAAAAACATTGATACGGTAAGAGCAACCCCTGGTTCAGTACTTACCAAACGCCTGATGCCATCCAAAGTGTGCTAGGAGCATCAGTTAATTTACCTGAAAAATCCACCTTAGCAGAGAAGTGTCAGTTCTCACTGAGAAAGTCTCAGCTTTCTCATGAGAAGTGAAGTGGAGCCTGTGGAAGCTTTTAATGAAAATTCTTCAGTAGCGCCCAGCTGGTTAAGATGGGAGTGATGGTGATGTCTGAAATTAGGCCCTTCAAAGCCCAGGGCAACACCTCGTTCCCACTGCAGTCTCTCTAATTTGCTGATTCCGGTCTCCCTGGTGATTAGCCTAACATTCAGTGGCATTTCCATAGCTGGAGTCAGGACGAGCTAGGGGGTGGGAAGCTGCTGGAAGGAGTTTCCCTCCCTCCCTGGGGGCCTCCCCAGGAAGGACCCTTCCCCTATGCAAAGCGTTTGGATTTTGAATTTAAACAGGCAGCAATGGGCGTCACCGAAAGAGCTATGGGGAAGGTTTCAAAAAACCATGACATGGACCAAGTCCTGCGAGAAAGACCATATCCAACGAGATGGACCAAGTCCCGCGAGAAAGACCAAATCCCGCGAGATGGACCAAGTCCCATGAGATGGACCAGTCCCACAAGATGGACCAAGTCCCACGAGATGGACGGCACGGCACGTCCAGGCCTGACTCACCATATTGAACACAGCCATGGTCAGTATGATGGCCGTGGTGATGACTGTCAGGGAGATCCGAGGCCAGGGCCGGTTGGCGATGATGCCCGATGACTTTAAAAGCCACAGGAGAGAAGCAGATGCTTTCTTGCTGCATTGCTAAGAGCGGAGAGAAAGAAAAAGAAACGCGTTGCTATTTTATGTATTTTTCTCAAGTTTCTCAAGGATGTTTAAAACACAAGATGCACCGATCTTCTTCACACATAAGACCGGTAGACCATGTTGGCATTCTTCTTACAAGCTGGGAACACATTCATTAAATTTCTATGACAAATTACAACACGCTTGTATGTCCTTCAAGAGAGACCTGAAATTATGTTTAAAAATTCTTCTGGTAAAGGAAAAATACGACTCTGGAGGAGGTGTTGGGTCTCAGATCACAGCTGTGAGGAAGCCGTTTTCAGAAATTCAGGTGATTTGTGTAGAAAACAGCTCAACCATGCAGCTAATCCTAAGAGTTCATCTGGACCACACAATATGATAGTTTGGAACCTGTCCCTATGAAGATGACACCCAGCGCTCTCAGCTGTGGCTCGTGGGGTTGGCTGTACCTCATCCTGTCCTGAGAGGGCTCCCCCCACGTGGAGAAGCTCTACTTTTTATTATAAAAATACTATTTTTAATTGTGTTAAAAACGCATAAGATAAAATTTATCTTTTTTTTTTTAACATTCTTAGGGCTTTTTTAAAAAATTGGAGTATAATCACTTTACAATGTTGTGTGGGTTTCTGCCATACAACAAAAAAGATGAATCAGCTATATGCATGCTCATAACCCCTCCCTCTGGAGCTTCCCTCCCACCTCACCCATCCCACCCCTCTAGGTCATCACAGAGCACTGAGTTGCTGCTGCTGCTGCTAAGTCGCTTCAGCGGTGTCTGACTCTGTGCGACCCCATAGATGGCAGCCCACCAGGCTCCCCCATCCCTGGGATTCCCCAGGCAAGAACACTGGAGTGGGTTGCCATTGCCTTCTCCAATGCATGAAAGCAAAAAGTGAAAGTGAAGTCGCTCAGTCGTGTCCGACTCCTAGCGACCCCATGGACTGCAGCCCACCAGGCCCTCTGTCCATGGGACTGTCCGGGCGAGAGCACTGGAGTGGGGTGCCACCGCCTTCTCCGGCACTGAGTTGGGCTCCCTGTATTAGGCAGCTGCTTCCCACTAGCTATTTCACATGTGGCCACGCACATATGTCAATGCTACCCTTCCAAGTCACCCCACCCTCCCCTTCCCCCACTGTGTCCACTCTGTTCTCTACTCCTGCCCTGCAAATTGCTCTTAACCATTTTTAAGTGCAGAGTTCAGTAGTATTAATTTTATCCACCTTGCTGTGTTGCCTTCCCAGGTGGTGCAGTTGATATAGAAACCGCTTGCAAATGCAGGACACAACGCTTTGATCCCTGGGTCGAGAAGATCCCCTGGAGAAGGGAATGGTAACCCACTCTAGTATTCCTGCCTGGAGAATTCCAAGGCCAAAGGAGCCTGGTGGGCTACAGTCCATAGGGTTGCAAAAGAATCGGACACAATGGAAGTGGCTGAGCATGCACCCATGTACTCTACGGGATGAGAGATGGTTAGAAAGGTAACCAGCCCTGTGGCTGGGGAATCAAGCCCCCCACAGCTGTGAAACTTTCTGCAAGTTACTGACCCTCTCCAGCCTTGGTTTCTTCATCTCTGAAATAAGAATAACAACAGTACCTGCCTCTTTGGTTTTTCAAGAGATTTAAATGAGCTACACAAGGTGCCCAAAACAAGGCATATGTGTTAGTTTCTCTTCTATTAGTGAAGAAAACATATTTCTCAGGAACATTTCAGTGACTAAAAGTCTGTTTGCTTTATATCTGCATGCATGTGAAGTCGTTTCAGTCTTGTTCAACTCTTTGTGACCCCATGGACTATAAACTGCCAGGCTTCACTGCCTATGGGATTCTCCAGGAAAGAATACTGGAGTGGGTTGTCTTGCCCTCCTCCAGGGGATCTTCCCAACCCAGGGATCGAACCTGTGTCTCTTACATCTCCTGCATTGGCAGGGGGGGTTCTTTATCACTAGCACTACCTGGAAAACCCTAGATGAACATAAAAACCATTTTTTTCTCTCCTTTCTATTATAGTTTTTTCCCCTCTAGCACCTGGTATAAAGAGATGCAGAACACTTGTCTATAGCACCTAATCCCCTGTGATGTGGAATCCCAGGGCTCACTCTTTGGGCAGAGTCTCCTGGGACCTCCTCTGGTTTCTCCTATAGCCTGTCTGGAGGGATGAGCCAGTGCTGCCCTGGGCCCCAGGGGCTGAACCTCAGACTAGCAGCCAGGCTCTGCAGAGCATCTTCCTGTTAGCAAGTCAGGGGGAGCCAGATTTATGCCTTAAGTTTCTTTTCCAAAGCATGGTTTGGATGAGGGTTGGTGATATCCTTAAATCTGTTGTCTGAAGAGAGGCCCTGCAATGCTGTGGACATGTGGCATCATTCAGGATGACACAGCGGAGGACGCTCACCTGAAAGTGTATCATTATCCTTCTAGCACATCCTACACTGAATAATATTAATACCATAAGCCACAGTGCTTTTGAACTGTGGTGTTGGAGAAGACTCTTGAGAGTCCCTTGGACTGCAAGGAGATCCATCCAGTCCATCCTAAAGGAAATCAGGTCTGAATATTCAATGGAAGGACTGATGCTGAAGCTGAAATACTTTGGCCAATACTTTGGCCACCTGATGGGAAGAGCCGACTCCTTGGAAAAGACCTTGATGCTGGGAAAGATTGAAGGCAGGAGGAGAAGGGGACGACAGAGGATGAGATGGTTGGATGGCATCACTGACTCGATGGACATGAGTTTGAACAAGCTCTGGGAGATGGTGAAGGACAGGGAAGGCTGGTGTGCCACAGTCCATGGGTTGCAGGTTCACACAACTTAGTGACTGAACAACAACAACAATACCATAGACCAGAGTCAGATCTGGATTCCAGAGGAGAAGCTATAACAGAGTGTAAAGAGCAGAGATTCCAAAGAGTATCATAGTCATCCAGCTCATATTAAAATAGAAGACGATGCATTTGGTCGGATCCTGGAAAATGAAGACAATATTTATGTGTTTGCATCCTAATTGACTAAGATTAGTGTTTTTATTTAAAAAGAGAATTATTAAAATGGATGCTTTTGTGTCTGTACACAGAAACTGTCAATAGATAATAAAAATCTTAAGAACAGAAAACACAAAACCGCTATTTTAAGAGAGTGTTTAGCTCAGATTCCATATCGCGGTCAATTAGGTAAAATATCTAGTTATTACACAAACATGTTGTTGAAATTGTAAAATTTTAAAAACTGCTGTTTGAATTTCTGGAGCAATGCATGGTGATGGTATTGCCAAATATGCCAGCTAATGGGACCGTGTCATGTTCCGCTCATACACTAGGCATGTGCTGAAGCAGATGTGGGCAGAAAAACACATTTTTCTGCTCCTGTGACACACTGGGCGAAAGGACACAGTGGTGGCCCTAGAAACTACTGCCTCCGTTTGCCTACTGAATACATGGCAGACTGTCCTGGGAATCTGCTGTGGTCCTATTCAGTCCTGCAAAGAGTGATCTCCTTGAAGCTGCTCACTAAAGATGCACGGGTTTGGTGCGCACGGGGCCCCAGACACCAGATTCAGAATGAAGCGGGTTCATTTCCGTCTCTGTTTAGTCTTCCTGTGTGCCTCCAAGCCCTCACATGCAATCGTTCTTTAACCTATTATGCCATATACTCATTGTTCTCCAGGTCATAGAGGCAGGCAGCCGCCCCTATCTTTTCATCTCTTCATCAAATCGAGGCAAAGTAAATACAACTGTTCTGAAACATGAAAACTGGAAACACTGCTGGTGACAAGGGCAAGGACACAGGCAGTGGTGCTGGGGATACAGACCCTGAACTACAAAGACAGCTCGGGGAGAAGAGCGGGAAGAGGAAGACAGCAGAAACAGGAGCAGAAACCAACGACGGGGCAAAAGGAGAAAAAAGGCTGAAAACTTACGGCGGAGAGAACCTGACGAGGAAGAACGGGAACACTGGCTTCATCTGTTGCTCTGAATAAAAATTACAACTCATATCCTAACCCGATAATTTAGTTCAGCTTATTCTGTTTGCGGTTAAGTATTCAAATAAACTCCCTGATGGATAAATGGTTTATCAAAATTTACACCATCCTAATGAGACATTGGGCTTCCCTGGTGCTCAGATGGTAAAGAATCTGCCTGCAATGCAGAAGACCTGGGTTCGATCCCTGGGTTGGGAAGATCCCCTGGAGGAGGAATTGAAAATCCACTCCAGTATTCTTGCCTGGGGAATTCCATGGACAGAGGAGCCTGTCAGGCTATATAGTCCACAGGGTTGCAAAGAGTCGGACACGACGGAGCAACTAATATGTAACAAGACATTATGGGCCTCCCAGGTAGAACCACGGAAGAAAATCCACCTGCCAATCTTGGAGGTGAAGGAGATGAAAGAGATTCGGGTTCTATTCCTGGGTCGGGAAGTTCCCCTGGTATAGGAAATGGCAACCCACTTCAGTGTTCTTGCCTGCAGAATCCCATGGACAGAGGAACCTGGAGGGCCACAGTCCGTGGGATCGCAAAGAATGGGACACAACTGAGCACGCGCGCGCACACACACACACACACACACACACACAGTGAGACATTATAAGATACCACCTCAAAGAATATTGTGGCATTTATTTAGAACATCCTCTTCATATGAAGATGAGAGAAAGCCTGCTATCAGCTCAGGGTAATCATTCTATTTGATCTTTGGTTTAATCACCAGCATCGTTTCTGCCAAATCTGTTTCTTCTCTGTCTTGATCATCAGTGAGGCTCACTGTATCATATGATTGTCTCGTATTACCTAGAGCAAGCTCACTGAGCATCTTCTAGAAATGCTCTTGGCTGGTAATGCCACATCCATCCACTGATCAATATGGAATTGGTGCTGGGTGTAGTGGGAGAGGCAGAAGGAGAAAGAATATAAACGTACGTGAAAACCCTACCATGGAGTTGGTGCTGGGGACGGTGAGCAGTGTGGGTTGCTAGAAAGAGTCTGGAATGAATGCTAATGTCTTCACCCAGTACAGGCAGAAGATTCTCCACGTAAAAATAACATGTTCATACACGGTGTTTTGGATTAAAAACGAAGAAAAAAATATCTCTGCCAAAAATATTTCCCGTTCCTTCCTTCCTCTCTCCTTTTTTTGTTTTCTGAAACTTCTGCATTGGAAACAGTAGGTAGTCTCTGCGGTTCTAGAATTCCTCATCATTCGGTGTGATAATTATTAAAGCAGATTGGGTTTGCAGTCTCATTAGTTTGTTCCTTTTAAAAATAAAACGAGGTACCCACAAAGAAGTCGCCGCTTATATAAAGTGAAATGTCATAAAGTGAGAGACGTTTCAGAAAGTTTTAAATGTATCACAGTGGTTCGGTAACAAACTTCTATCTTGTCTGAAAACTATGGTGAAGTTGGTCATGTAAACATGCACTTTGTGCATTTGTCTAAAGGGATACCTAGTAGCATTTTAACTGGGCAAGCCCTCTCACCGTCATGCAACAGTAATTGCTCCACACATTTGCTGTCACAGAGACTGATGTGTCTACTTTATTATTTAATTGTGCTTGGACTTCCCACAGGCTTTTATTTCAATCAATCATATAGACCCTGAGGCTGGGAGAGACTGAAGGCAAAAGGAGAAGGGGGATGTCAGAGGATGAGATGGTTGGACGGCATCACTGACTCAATGGACATGAGTTTGAGCAAACTCTGGCAGATACTGGTAGACAGAGGAGCCTGGTACGCTGCAGGCCACTGGGTCAGAGTTGGACATGACGTCGTGACTGAACCACAACAAATATTTTACAAAATCATCCTGTTTCTCTCACACGCCTTTGCTGAGCCATATTCCTCTGTGATTCATCCACTGGGTGGCTCTCACAGCACCATCTACATCGCTTAGTGAAGTTGCTCAGTCGTGTCGACTCTTGGAGACCCCACGGACTGTAATCTACCAGGCTCCTCCGTCCAGGGGATTTTCCAGGCAAGAGCACTGGAGTGGGTGTCATCGCCTTCATCATGCTCTCTTTGCCTAAATGCTTGTCTCTGGCCACTTGGAGGCCTGGTGGAGCCACCTCACAACTCATCTGTGTGTGTGTGTCTGTGTGGGTGTATGCCACATTGCACAACTTGTGGGATTTTGGTTCCCTTTCCAGGGATCAAACCCAGGTCCTCAGCAGCGAAAGCACTGAGTCCTAATCACTGGATCACCAGCGAATTGCCATCACAATCCTTGTATTCCTAGAGGCAGCCAAGAATTCAGCAAATAGAACTCAACAGATGCTCACTGAGAAAGCTCACTGTCTTAACAGTGGACCAGAGAGGAATTCCTAGGGGTGTAAAACAAAGAAAGAGGCTACTGATAGAAGGATGGAGACTGCGGGATTGGCCCCAGAGTGTCCTGGAACTGGACATCACCGGGCTGGGCTTTTGATGCCCACAGGGAAAAGATGTTGTCTTGGGTCTGCAACAGGTGGGCAGCTGGGACCAAGACTGCTGAATAAAACCAGAAGCCTCAGAAGGCTATTCTCTCCAAGTGGAGAAGTCTAGAATGTCCATACTCTAGATCAAGAAAGTATAAATAAACTTCCAATGCAAACTCAGATTCTAAATATGGGTGTTGGTTTTGAAATCATATTATCTGCTTCATAATGAGAATCTCAAGGTGAGTGGTTACTGATCAGACCAAAAACCAGAGGAAGGTCTTGGGGCTGTGCTGCTTATGACACGTCACATTGCAGGATGCGGAGCACATACCAGCTGGGAAGGGGGGCAGTCCCTACCGAACACGACCTCACAGCAAACAAAAACTATGAGCTACATAAGGGGCTTCCCAAGTGGCACAGTGGTAAAGAAGCTGCCTGCCATCACACACACACACACACACACACACACAGTGAGACATTATAAGATACCACCTCAAAGAATATTGTGGCATTTATTTAGAACATCCTCTTCATATGAAGATGAGAGAAAGCCTGCTATCAGCTCAGGGTAATCATTCTATTTGATCTTTGGTTTAATCACCAGCATCGTTTCTGCCAAATCTGTTTCTTCTCTGTCTTGATCATCAGTGAGGCTCACTGTATCATATGATTGTCTCGTATTACCTAGAGCAAGCTCACTGAGCATCTTCTAGAAATGCTCTTGGCTGGTAATGCCACATCCATCCACTGATCAATATGGAATTGGTGCTGGGTGTAGTGGGAGAGGCAGAAGGAGAAAGAATATAAACGTACGTGAAAACCCTACCATGGAGTTGGTGCTGGGGACGGTGAGCAGTGTGGGTTGCTAGAAAGAGTCTGGAATGAATGCTAATGTCTTCACCCAGTACAGGCAGAAGATTCTCCACGTAAAAATAACATGTTCATACACGGTGTTTTGGATTAAAAACGAAGAAAAAAATATCTCTGCCAAAAATATTTCCCATTCCTTCCTTCCTCTCTCCTTTTTTTGTTTTCTGAAACTTCTGCATTGGAAACAGTAGGTAGTCTCTGCGGTTCTAGAATTCCTCATCATTCGGTGTGATAATTATTAAAGCAGATTGGGTTTGCAGTCTCATTAGTTTGTTCCTTTTAAAAATAAAACGAGGTACCCACAAAGAAGTCGCCGCTTATATAAAGTGAAATGTCATAAAGTGAGAGACGTTTCAGAAAGTTTTAAATGTATCACAGTGGTTCGGTAACAAACTTCTATCTTGTCTGAAAACTATGGTGAAGTTGGTCATGTAAACATGCACTTTGTGCATTTGTCTAAAGGGATACCTAGTAGCATTTTAACTGGGCAAGCCCTCTCACCGTCATGCAGCAGTAATTGCTCCACACATTTGCTGTCACAGAGACTGATGTGTCTACTTTATTATTTAATTGTGCTTGGACTTCCCACAGGCTTTTATTTCAATCAATCATATAGACCCTGAGGCTGGGAGAGACTGAAGGCAAAAGGAGAAGGGGGATGTCAGAGGATGAGATGGTTGGACGGCATCACTGACTCAATGGACATGAGTTTGAGCAAACTCTGGCAGATACTGGTAGACAGAGGAGCCTGGTACGCTGCAGGCCACTGGGTCAGAGTTGGACATGACGTCGTGACTGAACCACAACAAATATTTTACAAAATCATCCTGTTTCTCTCACACGCCTTTGCTGAGCCATATTCCTCTGTGATTCATCCACTGGGTGGCTCTCACAGCACCATCTACATCGCTTAGTGAAGTTGCTCAGTCGTGTCGACTCTTGGAGACCCCATGGACTGTAATCTACCAGGCTCCTCCGTCCAGGGGATTTTCCAGGCAAGAGCACTGGAGTGGGTGTCATCGCCTTCATCGTGCTCTCTTTGCCTAAATGCTTGTCTCTGGCCACTTGGAGGCCTGGTGGAGCCACCTCACAACTCATCTGTGTGTGTGTGTCTGTGTGGGTGTATGCCACATTGCACAACTTGTGGGATTTTGGTTCCCTTTCCAGGGATCAAACCCAGGTCCTCAGCAGCGAAAGCACTGAGTCCTAATCACTGGATCACCAGCGAATTGCCATCACAATCCTTGTATTCCTAGAGGCAGCCAAGAATTCAGCAAATAGAACTCAACAGATGCTCACTGAGAAAGCTCACTGTCTTAACAGTGGACCAGAGAGGAATTCCTAGGGGTGTAAAACAAAGAAAGAGGCTACTGATAGAAGGATGGAGACTGCGGGATTGGCCCCAGAGTGTCCTGGAACTGGACATCACCGGGCTGGGCTTTTGATGCCCACAGGGAAAAGATGTTGTCTTGGGTCTGCAACAGGTGGGCAGCTGGGACCAAGACTGCTGAATAAAACCAGAAGCCTCAGAAGGCTATTCTCTCCAAGTGGAGAAGTCTAGAATGTCCACACTCTAGATCAAGAAAGTATAAATAAACTTCCAATGCAAACTCAGATTCTAAATATGGGTGTTGGTTTTGAAATCATATTATCTGCTTCATAATGAGAATCTCAAGGTGAGTGGTTACTGATCAGACCAAAAACCAGAGGAAGGTCTTGGGGCTGTGCTGCTTATGACACGTCACATTGCAGGATGCGGAGCACATACCAGCTGGGAAGGGGGGCAGTCCCTACCGAACACGACCTCACAGCAAACAAAAACTATGAGCTACATAAGGGGCTTCCCAAATGGCACAGTGGTAAAGAAGCTGCCTGCCATTGTAGGAGGTTAAAGAGACACAGGTTCAATTCCAAGGTTGGGAAGATCCCCTGGAGAAGGAAATGGGAACCCACTCCAGTACTCTTGCCTGGAAAATTCCACAGATGGAGGAGTCTGGCAGTCTACTGTCCATAGGGTTGCTAAGAGTCAGACACGAATAAGCATGCACGCTTGCACCATGAGCTGCAGAGTACAATGGACTGCACNAGACACGGGTTCAATTCCAAGGTTGGGAAGATCCCCTGGAGAAGGAAATGGGAACCCACTCCAGTACACTTGCCTGGAAAATTCCACGGATGGAGGAGTCTGGCGGTCTACAGTCCATAGGGTTGCTAAGAGTCAGACACGAATAAGCATGCACGCTTGCACCATGAGCTGCAGAGTACAATGGACTGCACAAGGAAGACTCAACAGAAATAACAGATAATAGAATGAGTCTCATAAGATTCGCAAATCAATCTGAAGTAGTCTACAAAATAAGATTAAATTTAAAAAATCCATGGATTAGAGCTCATAATGATAAGCAGTTAAGAGAAAGTAACAGGTTTACTTTATAAATGAGTTCCATAGACTCTTTAGTGACAAACATGCAGATATTGAGATTAAATACTCAATAGTTATGCTGAAGAGGGTAAGATAGCTCTAAGGAGACAGCCCGTAAAATAGCACAGAAATATAGAGATAAAGTGGATGCAGCTGAGGCACAGAAGGTACAATAGGAAGATTGAACATGCTTGGAATGAAAGTTTGAAAAAAAAACAGAACAGAAAGACTGAGAAAAATGCAAAATACAGGGAAATATGGGACAACGCCGTCATGGACCTGGAACAGATATGAGCTATGTTGTTAAGATGAGCCACTGAGTCACATCAAGGTAAAAGAAAAGCAAACCTCCTCCTCAACACAAAGCATCTGTTGCCCAGGACACAGAGCGAGTTCTACAAAAATAGAGGAAGGACATCTTATCACGGAACCCCAACTGGACTAGATTTCTCCTCAGCACATTAAAATCTAAGAAAATATGGACTCATGTTTCCAACATGTTAGCAACACTATTGCAAAGTATTAGTCAAAGAGGAAAAGAGGCTGTTTTTATTTTTTTTAATATAAGAGCTGATCGGGTATATTATATATAGGCTCTCATGGAGAGGATTACAAGAGGAATAATCCTATGGAAATATGAGGAAGGCATGACATTCAGAAGAATGTGAACAAAGAGACCATTAAACCAGAATACCAATAACAATGAATAACACGAGTAGTTTAAATTCAGAAAAATCTAGACAACGTCGGATGGACAATGGAAAAGGATTAGAGCATGGTGCCTGCATTTTTCAACAAGAAGATGGAGACAGTAATGGACCTGGTGAGAAATGTGCATGTTACGCATTTTATGTTAATCCCTGAAAGAAAAGATGAGGATATATAACTGCCAAGTCACTAGAAGGAAAAAAGGAGACTCAATAAGCTCTACTGTCCACGAGATGACAGGAGAAGAGGAAAAATAAACAGAAGCAAAAACATATATGATGGATGAAAAAAAGCAAAAGATGACTAGCAATAATTATAATACACGTAAATGTATTATGCTTGCCAGCTAAAAGAAAGAGACTCTTGGATCAGAGAAACATAACACACTTAGATGTTGTTTACAAGAGACACACCTATATAGCAAGGAAAAGCCGAATAAGAAGATGGGGAAAATACTAACCAAGAGAAAGCTGGCAGGCTTATATTGATATTAGAGAAAATAGACTTCAAGGGAAAAACACTCCTGTGGGTAGGAAGCTTTTCTATCAGCTGGCATGTGGCCTATTTTCTCTCCCCAGGACTGTCTATGTTTGTGCTTTCGTCTCTGCTGGGAACAAGGTTGGTGGGCTGATACTGTGTTATCTCTGCCATACAAAGTGGCAAGAAAGCCACACGGAGAGAAAAATTTCTCCTGACATTTTCTAACATTTTCATTTGCTGAATCTGGCATAGTTCTTCTAAAAGACATTTCATCAAGAAGGCTTTTGTAGGAGGTGTCTTTGTTATTTATGGTTACATCTCTTGTGTTTCTTGCAGAGATTTAAGTCTACTTCAGGTAGTTTAGAAAAGTTAAACTTGGCAATAAAAATGCACTTCTTTTTATTACTACCATGGTGATGACAGCTATTATTATTTTTTATTGCTGATTGTTATGGAAATGTAAACTTGAATCTCTTATTCTGCATCTTAGTTCCTACTCAGATAAAATGGATTGTTTTGATTATAAAATAAAATAATATGTAATGAAAACATTTTGAAGGGCTTTCATGTATGTGAAAATATTTTGCAAGTATTACTGTAAACTTTCTTACTTAGAATATTTTGAGTCTAAATTGACTTATATGAAATTTTTCTCTGTTTTACTGAATGCATTTTAAGATGGAGTTATACCTTGTCCAAAATCCAGTTTTACATAAACTAGGTCAACAGCTGAATATACTGGAAAGCTAGACAAGAGGCCACTGTGGATTAGGTTCTGTGTGATGTTATCTTGCCTGACTTTTTTGCCTTTGGGCCACTGACGCTTAGCAATCACTACCAGGCTGCTTTAGTACCATGACGTTCCATGACCAGGGCCGTGGACATTCCTCTTCAGCACCTGCCAGTGTCTCTCCACACACAGTCTAGCATCCTCTGGAACTTGCCTCCAATTTAGTACAAGGATTCTAAGGCTTCACCCCAAAGGCTCCAAAACCTACTTGTTGTATAGTAACACTTCAGGGCAACTTATGAAACCTCTGGACCTTCTCTTTCATTAACTGTAGAATGAGCATTCCCTCCAAGGACTCTTGTGTGGATAAATGAGCCAGTATACATACAATGCCTAGCAGAGTTAACTCTTCACTTTTAATATAATACAACATTTAACATTTGTAAACTGCAATGAGGTCAGGTATAGAACTATTCACGGATCTCGCCTGTCTTAAGCAGTCTACATTGGTTCTGAAGGTTCTTATCCAAGGACAGGGAACTTTTGCAGATCTTGCGGTTCTCATATTCCTGACTGTGATCCAAAGTCTCCATCTGCTTCCTCAAGGGATCTACTTATGACTCCCGCATTATTTTTCACGCAGGGAAACTTTTCTTTTAAATAAGTAGAAATGGAAACTCATGGAAATGAACAGCATCTTGGGCCCTGGGTCCCTCATCCCCCAAGTGCAGACCTGGACAAGACCACTCCTCAGTTCCCTTTCAGCTCTCAAGATTATGACTCTGAAATGCTAACTAGCATCTGCTGTAGAAAACCAAGGACCTCACAGGAGAACTGATGCAGAGGCGCTGAAGGAGACCTGACAAGTAAGCACACAGGGTGCTGGCAGGCCAGGAGCCTGTCAGAACTGGGAGCAGGGATGCGGCAACTGCGAGCTGGATTCCGAACTGGGAGCTTGGGAGAGGCCAGGTCTGGGTGAGGATGGGGTGGGGCCTCTCTCAGCAGTGCTGCCAGGTGGTTGCATTTGCAACCCGACATTCCTTCAAGCTGCTGCCCCTGCTCAGTCGCGTCGGTCATGCCCGACTCTGTGCGACCNAGTTGACTCATTGGAAAAGACTCTGATGCTGGGAGAGATTGGGGGCAGGAGGAGAAGGGGACGACAAAGGATGAGATGGCTGGATGGCATCATGGACTCGATGGACGTGAGTCTGAGTGAACTCCGGGAGTTCGTGATGGACAGGGAGGCCTGGCGTGCTGTGATTCATGAGCTCGCAAAGAGTCAGACATGACTGAATGACTGAACTGAACTGAAAAGAATACAAATAGGAAGCCCAACAAGCAGGCACTAGGTGGAAAAGGGTAGTTTTCCTTTTGCTAATTTTCTTCAGAATTAGCTGGTGAAGGTCACAAAATTGTTTCCATTGGAAGAGCCAGCCCGAGGCACTTCAGAGTCAAGGGATCATGGCACATGTGAGAAGGAATTTCAGTGCAGCAGGGTGAGGGCTGTGGACCATTCACTCCTTCATACATTCATTTACACACCAAGTCCATCCCCACCCAGGGCATCTGGAGGAAGGAGAACGATCAGGGCCCACAGGGAACATAACTGCCTGAGGATAAACACGGGAGCCGGGTGGCGAGACAGAGGAGGTGCTACCTGGAGCCCGAGAGTGGAGGAAGGGAAAAAGAACCTCATGGAAATGGCGGACATCCAGTAATGCTTACTGCGTGCGTGTGCGCCAAATGGCTTCAGTCAGATCCGATGCTTTGCGACCCTATGGACCACTCCTCTGTCCATGGGATTCTCCAGGCAAGAATACTGGAGTGGGTTGCCGTGCCCNAGAGTGGAGGAAGGGAAAAAGAACCTCATGGAAATGGCGGACATCCAGTAATGCTTACTGCGTGCGTGTGCGCCAAATGGCTTCAGTCAGATCCGATGCTTTGCGACCCTATAGGCCACTCTTCTGTCCATGGGATTCTCCAGGCAAGAATACTGGAGTGGGTTGCCGTGCCCTCCTCCAGAGGATCTTCCTGACTCAGGCGGGCGATTTACTACCAGCGCCACCTGGGGAGCCCAAATGTTTACTTAGCATGCACTTATTATAAACACATCTACACGTCCAGCATTCTGCTGGATTCACTGGGAGATAGAAAGCAAGTGAAGGAAACAACCCTGGTCTTAAGGATCCTGTTATATACAAGCAGAAACCGCAGTCACACTCAGCAGAAACTTTTTAAAAAGGGGATCAAAGGGATGTCACTTATTCAGTGCTAAACAACATGGCACAGACCCGGTGTCCCACGGTGCTTCAAGAAGGGCCCATCACAGGGGCTGGTGAGGCTCCTGAGAAAGTTTCTAGGAAGGCGAGCAGGTGCAGAACCCACCCCCACGGCCAAGAACTGAGAAGTGGGCAATGTGTGTGGGGGGTGATCGCTTCTGGAAGAGCCTGGGGATGGGGTGGACTGGCAGTAACCAGAGTGGATGGAAAGGTGGGGCTTCTCACAACAATCAGGATGATAACAGATTCCGTGACATTTTTCTCTGAACGGGTCATTGAACAAATACCACTTTTTTTTTTTTTAATCAACAGGAAAAAACTGCATTTGATTTATCACTCATTTTTTTACCCATTTTGATGTGTCCCTATCTTTTTTACTAGGGGCTTCCCTGGTGGCTCAGAGGCTAAAGTGTCTGCCTACAGTGCGGGAGATCCAGGTTCGACCCCTGGGTCAGGAAGATCCCCTGGAGAAGGAAATGGCAACCCACTCAGCACACTTGCCTGGAAAATCCCAGGAACTGAGAAGCCTGGTAGGCTACGTCCATGGGGTCGCAAAGAGTCAGACATGAATGAGTGACTTCACTTTCACTTTACCTTTTTACTAAACCCAGCTGGTCAATGACCTATCAGTTTTACTTACTTGTGCTGCACTTTTTGTGTAAAAGATGATAAAGGTAAAACTTTTTTGGAGAAAAAAAAATATCTGCCAGGCTTACCTTTTCTCCATCTCCTTTACAGAAGTATTTTGATTTCATTTTTCATACAGAGAATTTAATACCAATATTAGCACTGATACTACTTTTGGCATTAAATTTTCAGAAGGTTAACATAAGTCAGTAGAACATGAGCCTGGGATATTCAGTAGTCTTTCATAAACCCAGTATTTAATCCATAAAAAAGGAAAAAAATCACAATAAAATCTCATACTTCTCTATGACCACTGTGGAATATCTGTTATATATGTAGGCTTTTTCTTTCTTCAATTTAAATTTATTCTTTGTAGAGTGACACTAAGTATTACATTAAATGTCATGTGTAAGAGTGGTATTTTTTTTTTAAGAGACAGAAGCAAGCATTTATCATTTTGATCTTTGTTCTAAACACTCATATTAATTTTAAAAAGTTAATGCTGGTTTCTGTCGCCTAAAATACAGGTTTGTCTAAAGTGCTCTAAGAATCAGTTCAGTTCAGTCGCTCAGTCATATCAGAGTCTTTGCAACCCCATGAATAGGCACTCTAAAATATGCAGTGATGGAAAATAATAGTAGTTGCTNTGATCTTTGTTCTAAACACTCATATTAATTTTAAAAAGTTAATGCTGGTTTCTGTCGCCTAAAATACAGGTTTGTCTAAAGTGCTCTAAGAATCAGTTCAGTTCAGTCGCTCAGTCATATCAGAGTCTTTGCAACCCCATGAATAGGCACTCTAAAATATGCAGTGATGGAAAATAATAGTAGTTGCTATTAGTTGAAAATCTGTCAGTATCCTGTTAGGTACTTAACATTTAATAGCTCCAATCGTCCCAAGAAACTTCAAAGACGGTTATTCTCCAAACTTCATGTGAGGAAATTCTGGCTTGGAAAAGACAACAAAAATCTAAATGGTGATATGTGTAGTTTTTGACTGAATTTGGAGGGTTGAATAGAAAGCACATTTAAAGCCTTTGTGCAATACCATGTTTGATGTTGTACATTAAAAAAAAAAAAAATCCTTACAGACTGTTTTAAAGAACCTCCTAGTGGAACCAGAAGAATTTCTTTTACCAGGTTTACATGTGGTTTACATGTGGACTAAGGATCACAAGTGGCCAGTAGGGGGAGACTCGGGCACGGATCCTATCCATTCAAGTTGAGAGACCAGATGTCTTTAAACTTGGTCTTCCTGACCACTTTGGCAAAGCACAGACTTCCCCTGGAGAGGAGGTAAACATCGGTTCATTTGCAGCCTTGAACTTTTCTCTTTGGGACAACGCAGAGTTAAAAAGAATTTTGTAGCATCTGGTGTGTGGGCATTAGAATCTTGGGACGCCCCCAGGGAAGGCTCTGGTTTCTAGGAGGAACCAGAAGCCAGGAATGTTGGATTTTGATCACCCTGAGACTCTTACAGGAAGGACCCCAAGCCATGAAAGTCCAACACTGTGGTCAGATTATAGTGGGGCTGAGAGGGGAGATGTTACTGAAACTTTCTCACCAAGGCAGGAAAGTAGCCCCAGGGATTCTCCCTTCCTTCTCTGTGTTTCTTTTTTATAGAAATTTAGTGGACCAGATGGTAAGGACTCTGCCTGCAATGTGGGAGACCCGGATTGACCCCTGGGTTGGGAAGATTTCCTGGAGAAGGCAATGGCAACCCACTCCAATATTCTTGCCTGGAGAATTCCACGGACAGAGGAGCCGGGCAGGCTACAGTCCATGGGGTTGCAAAGAGTCGGACATGACTGTGTGACTGACATTTTCAGTTTCAGTGGAAATAAGTCAGTCTGAAACCCTAACTATTCTCCTGCCACCCTCAAGACTAGATTCCAAGAAAACGGGAAGTATGTCTACTCAGACACAAGGACATACACAGCTTTAATGAGAGCAGGGTTTAGATTTCCAACAGAACCACAAATGATCATCCCCCTTCTGAAAACTGGAGAAACAGGCTGCAGGTGTCTTCGGGGAGTCAGGAAGAGAAAGGGTGGAGTGTGTGTGCGTTTCCACCCAAGGGAAATCTGCACATAGAAAGTCAGGCTTCCTCATATGTTAGGAATTCCTCATATCTCAGAACTTGACAAAGATCCCCATGGTCAACAGTTACTCTATCTTCTCTACAACCTGTGAGGTCTTCAGGGGATTTTTAAGTGACTTGAGATGCCATGTGTGCATTTGAGGAAATCAGAAACCACAGTCTTACTTTTGAAAGAGTTTCCAATCCAATTGGAAACATTCAAACTATGATATTCAAACATTCAAACAGAACCCACCAAAGTCTGCAAAGGTCCAAGGCAGAGGGATGCAGCATCCACTGTCCAGAGGTAGAGACATGGTTTGGAATCTTAATCCTTTTTTTGGCCAAATGATGCCGTATATCAAACCAGAATGCACCCAATGCTTGGCCTCTGGTTCAGTCCTGTTTCAACTCATTTCCAGTGAACAAAATGAAACCTCGACTATCTTTTGGGACTTCTATCTCATTGTTGGCTTTCTTAGGATGCTCTCACAGATCCAGGCCCACCCAGCAACAACTGCTTTACACTCAAGAGTCCAGTGAGGTTTACTTCTTATATCCTGAACTAGCATTTAAACCATAAGCACTGACAATGATTGGTTTTAAGTTAAAACACTAATAAGATATATTTTTACATTTGTTGTTTTCATATTTTCCGAAATTTTATACCTTGTGGAAGTCATTATCAAAGACACTGGTTTACATTTTAATTCTCCTCATCATTAAAAGCCTCCTATTACACTAGCATTTGCTGCTATTCATGTCAATGTATGGCAAAACCAATACGGTATTGTAAAGTAAAGTAAAGTAAAAATAAAATTTAAAAAAAAAATACTCTGAAAACTTAAGAGGGATAGTACAAAACGTTGACAGAAACAAGTAAACACAAATGTGATTTTATAGCATGCTATCCAATATTTCAGGCAACCTTTGAGTTAGCGTCTTGGTTGTTACAAGCTTCCTCAGCTCATAGTCTGGGCTGTTGAACGACGTGAAGGATACTGGCTTCTCTACTGGGCTGTGTATCTCGTGAAACACTAAATCAGCAAGCTCCCTATTCTGATCGAGCAATCAGTTTTCAATGAGCACATTTTCAAAGAAGTTCCATATGTGAAGTACCTACCAAAAGCTGTCCAGCAAAGCAGACGAAAAGGATAAAGGCAAGTGAGAGAAACGCCGCTCCAAAGGAAATCCCGAGAATGGACGTTCTACCAGGAAACAAAAAGGAACATGTTAGTGTGCGGACAGCTTCAGTTTTCCTGGAAAGCCATCACGAATACCTGTGGCTTGAATTAGGATTTTTAAAATGAGGACTTCATTCCTCATTAATATTTTTGAGAAATGAAAATGGAGCTAAAAACGAGCCAGAGATAGGTCTATAGGAAAATGTATCTATGGCTGTGTCTGAACAACTTGCAGTGATACGACGTTAAAACTGTCCTACGGCATCATTTCTTCGTAAGAGAAAAACCCTCTTTACACGACTTGCCTCTGCAACTAGCAACTTCATGCCCACACCCGACCGTGGCCATCGTGGTGCCCCCTTCCCTGTCTCGATGTCCTGGCAGTTTTGCCTCCAGGGCAGCCTCGTCGACGTCCGCGGAAACCTCATTCCCCGTTCTCACTCTGTGGCCTTTGCATTTTTGCATGAGCCAATGAACACACAAGCTTCCTGCGATCATGCAAGTGAAGTGTCCACTAAGGTACAGGTTGTCACCCTCCAGTTACAAGTAGAAGTGGTCATGAGAACTGTATGCATTTCTCAGAGTTCCTTTAAACAATTCAGAAATTTAAGGTGTCTTAAAATATCCTTTCATTCAGAGGATAAAACTGTTTGCAGGAATTCTATGCATTTCTGAGAGGTCCTTTTAATGAAAACTCAAGGCCTCTTCAAACATCATGTAATCCAAAGGAAGAAGGGTTTGGGAGTATTAGAAGATGAGCCACAATGAATAAGCCAAGATGAAATTTAAACGCAACATCCGAAGAGAGGTCAGGTGGTACCTGAGATCCCGTGGAAGCTTGAGCCAATGAGGTTGGCTAGAGAAACTGGAGAGAGAGAAGACTGGTACTGAGAAGTGCGGGAACACTGAGAGTGAATGTTGATGCATCGAAAGGAAGACTCAGATATGAGCAATCTACAAGCCGAAATGCCCAGCAAGTGCACAGCTGCGAGCCCCCAGCAGGGGGAAAAGCAGCGAGCCATCAGTGAACTAAGGAACCCCTTCATGCCATCAGGATAGGGAGGGTCCACTCAGTTGGCACTCAGATAGTAATTCGATCTTGAAAGATTAGCACACGTCAAGCAAGATCTACAAAACCTTGACTTCAAACCACTCTGCACTCAAGGCTGACCCAAGGATGTTTTTATGGAGTGCGGAGTTATGTCCTAGACGCTTTCAAATACCTAGCCTGATAATGACATTTGTTCACATTTTATGAATAACACTAAGTGTCTGCTAGGAGGGGGCGGATATACCAAATACACCTAGATTGTTGACTTATCTCATGGCCAGGTCCATGCTGGGTTGGAACGGAGCAAACGTGAGTAAGACCCATGTTTTGAGTAATTCACAGTCTCAGAAAGGTAAGCTTTGTAAGTTTCCTTGCCTCCCCCATCCCAAACACCCTTTTTCTCAGACGTTGCTCCTTCATCCCTGCTCAGAATCCACAGTTTCAGCATCTCCCCATCGCAGACTCTCAGGTGTCCTGTTAGCACTGTGGACGGAGGGGACCGTAGGAAGGCTCTTGCTATTCCTGTGACCAAAGAGACACCAGAACTCATCCGGTCAACTTCCATTGGCCATTCCTTTCCTGCATCTGAGAGAGCTCTGATGGGTGTCCTGTGACTCTGTGCTCCCCTGGTTCCTTGCTGGTGTTAAGGTGAGGCCATCTGCATAAGGCTGATGTCAGAAAAATAATACTTTTTTCTTAGGTCTGTAATTGTTTTAATATGAAAGATCTCTAATTGAAGGTCTGGTAAGTCTCAGCTCTAACCCATCTGGTGATAGGAGGGTGAAGCTGATGCTGGAATGGCATGAGAATATGATGATAGAATACTGTGTGTCCAGCACTGTTCCCAAGGCTTTATGTGTATATGTAACCCTGGACAGCGGGGTTACTGTTCTTACCTCATTTTACTCAAGAGAACGTGACACCCAGAGAAACTGAGAAACCAACCAAAAGTTAACAACCCTCCCAAGTGGTACGGGTTGGGATTAAGGTCACACAATTGTATACCTGACCCAGGTTGTGCTTCTTGGAGTAAACATGTCACGTTTCAATCATGTTTATTGGTTTAACTTTCCTGGAAAATTATCCTTTTCATTTAAATTTTGAATGTGAGACACTCAAAATGTCTCCTTAATATTCTCTTACAATGTTTGAAGTTGTTATAGGTGAAGCAATTTCTCCTTGCCCTTCATGTTATTTTTCTGATTCTCTCTAGATAAGATTTTTGAAGCTTTGCATGTTTGTTGGACTTCTCAAAGAATGAACTTTTGTCTTATTATTAAGGTCCATGCTTTCTGATCATTTCCTTTATTATTGGTTTCTAATTTAACTTAAAATAATCCTTTCCTCCTTCTTTATTTAAACTTTCATTGTTCTTTTGCTTGATTGTCATTTGCTGCTAATCTTTTCTATTTTCTAATAAATGCATTTAAGGACATAAATATTCCTATAATTACAGCTTTAGCCAAATCCCACAGCTTTTGATTTACAGCTACTCATTGCCATTCTTTTCTAAAAAGCCTATAATTTCAATTTTCTTTTCCTTTTAATACAAGAGTAGCTATAGAGGGAAATTATTTCTGGTGTGTCCTTGTTATTCCAGGGTCACTAGGTTTGATCAGAGATTGTGGCCTCTATTATCTGTACTTTGACAATTCCTTTGCCTTCTGGGATGTGGTAAAGGCATTCCCTTTCTACTGTGCCTTATGATACATATTTACATTTCCTTCTGTTGGAAATGAAGCAAGTGCTTTCAGCAAGTCTATTTCCAGAGCTTCAGGAGTTAAGTCAGATCCCCAGTGGGCTGATTTATTGGCCCAATTTGATCTGTCAATTTTAGAATATATTAACATTTCCAACTAAGTTTGTGGGTTTGTCAATACATCTGAACATTTTAATAGTGTCTATTTATTTCAAAGAGATGCTGGAGTGCATAAAGTTTCATGATTATTAAATTTCTTGGTGACTGTACTGTGATATAAGCTTCTCTGTTTTCATGCTAAATGTCTTTCACTTGGATTTAGATTGCCAGAAATTCATACTACTACCGCTTTCCTCTGTCTGTAAGCTGTTTCCTAAAATAGCTATTTTCTATGCTCTATTTCCAACCTTTTCTCTTTTAATTTTAGCTAGATTTTTAAAGGTGGTACAGAAGTGGCATTTGGTTTATAGCCTCAATGTTTGACTTTCTTTGCAAGAATAGGACATTTCCCTCCATTCACAATTATGAAATTTATTAATATTTAACCAGTTCTCTCCATCTTATTTTCTTAAAATGTTTGGTAAAGTTCAGACAGAAATCACTTGAGTAAAAAACAAATTTAATGCAAGGACAGGGAAGCCTGGCGTGCTGTAGTCCATGTGGTCGCAAAGAATTGGACATGACTTAGTGACTGAATGACAAGATCACATAAATACCCATTTAAAATGTCAATGTGTAAAATTTGGTAAGTTGCACAGTCAATGAATTTTCCCATTTTATCTAAGTTGTAAATTTTTTGGCCTTGAGTAATTCATAACTTTTCATATTTATCCTGTTAAAATCTGTAGAATCTGTAGTAAATACCATTTTATTTCTTATAACACTAGTTTGGGTGGTTTGTGGTAATTGCTCTTTTTTTCTTTCTTGATTGGTCTTGCTAATGGTTGGGCATTTAATTGTTCTTTTTAAGGAACCAACGTTTGTCTTTATTATTTTTCTGTTGTTTGTTTTCCGTTTTATTGAATATTTTTTTCTTAGTGTATGTTCCCTCCTACTTATTGGACATGCTCATCTTTTTCTGGCTTACTAAGGTTGAAAGGTAAACAACTGATTTCAACTCTTTCTTCTTTCAAATATAAGCATTTTAAAGCTACAAATTCCTCTCTAAATTACTGTTAAGGAACATTCCACACAATTTATTTTATAATACACAAAACATTTGCTAATTTGTCTTGTGACTTTTTGGATTTATTTCAATTTATTTCAATTGAAATATAGTTGATTTACAAAGTTGTGCCAATCTCTGCTGTACAGCAAAGTGACTCAGCTGTACACATATACACACTTTTATGCTCTTTTATCTATGGTTTATCACAGGGTATTGAGTGCAGCTCCCTGTGCCATATGTTAATGCTCAATTGCTTCAGTCATGTCTGACTTTTTGTGGCCCCGTGGACCGTAGCCTGCCAGGCTCCTCTGTCCGTGGGATTCTCCAGGCAGGAGTGCTGGAGCGGGCGGTCCTTCCCTTCTCCAGGGATCTTGCCACCCAGGGATGGAACCCGTGTTGCCTGCACCTCCTGCACTGGCAGGTGGGTCTTTATCACCAGTGTCACATTCTTTTCCATTTTGGTGTATCCCAGGATGCTGAATACCGTTTCCTGTGCTCCACAGCAGGAGCTTGTTATTAATCCATGTTAATGTGCTAGCTTGCATCTACCAACTCCAGTCCCATGGAGAGAAGGGCCTGGTGGGCTACAGTTCACAGGGTCCCAAAGGGTCAGACACGACTGCAGTGACTTAGCAGGCACATGCGCACCAGCTCCAAGCACCCAGGCCACGCCTCTCCCTCAGTTCAGTTCAGTCGCTCAGTCGTGTCCGACTCTTTGCGACCCCATGAATCGCAGCATGCCAGGCCTCCCTGTTCATCACCATCTCTCGGAGTTCACTCAGACTCACATCCATCGAGTCAGTGATGCCATCCAGCCATCTCATCCTCAGTCGTCCCCTTCTCCTCCTGCCCCCAATCCCTCCCAGCATCAGAGTCTTTTCCAATGAGTCAACTCTTCGCATGAGGTGGCCAAAGTACTGGAGTTTCAGCTTTAGCATCATTCCTTCCAAAGAAATTCCAG